>BCLG01001095.1:3394-70786 GCA_001602295.1 Zoysia matrella | reverse complement strand
ATCGTCGCGCCTCATCTGTTCATCGTCGCGCCTCCTCTGGCCGTCGTCTTCCAGCCACCGGAGCAGTCCGATTCGCCCGATCTGCTGCTGCTGTGGCCCGGTCTGCTCTCTGTTGTCGTCACTGGACTACATCCTGTTGCTGCTGCTGTTTTTGTTTCTTGTTTTTCTTCATGATGACGCAACCCTCTGCGATTGCTATTCCTCTGAAGTTAGAAGGCCACAATTATCGTGAGTGTGCTTTTTCTGTCAAGACTGTTCTCAGAGGCTATGGACTTGCTGATCATCTGATTGAAAACCCACCTGTTGATGCATCAAAAGATGGCTCAGGTGCTGCAGCAGTGAAGTCATTCCACACTGATGATGGCAGGATGATGAGTGCTATTGTCACTAGTACGATTCCATCACTGATCACGAGTCTGGAGCATCATAAGACTGCTAAGGAGATGTGGGACTACTTACAGCAGAGATATGTTCATGATAATAGTGCTCATCTGCATACTCTCATGCAAGGACTCGGGGGCTTCAGTAGGCTGATCTGACTATTGATGACTACTACACATCTTTTGAGCGTTTAATGGGACCAGTGCTATCAATAGTTCACTCCTCTACTGCAGATTGTGTTGGTTGTAGTAGCAAGAACAAGTTCATTGAGAAGTTTCTCATGTATCAGTTTGTTATAGGTCTGCCATCTGAATTTGAGCCCGTTCGTGTGCAGCTGCTCAATAAGTCCACTGTTCCATCTATTGCAGAACTCCTGTCTTCCCTAATTGCTGAAGAAACTTGTCTTCGTTCTTTGTCCTCTAGTGGTTCTTCAGTTATGCAGCCTTACAGTGTTCTTGCAGCACCTCCTACTGCCAATGCCGCAAGAGACACTTCTTTGGAGACTAAACCTTGTGCTCATTGTGGAAGAACAAATCATCGCTCGAACACTTGTTTTACAAAGCATCCTGAAAAGTTGGCTGAATTTCGTGCTCGTCGTGCTGCTCGTGGCTGTGGTTCAGCCAGCACACCGAGAGGCTCTACTACTGCTGCTGCCGCCTCTCATATTGATACTTCTCAGTCATCTTGGGCACTTGATTCCAGAGCCTCTTTTCATGTGACTTCAGATCAGTCCTAATTGGTTGATTGCAAGCCGGTCATTGATGGTTCTTCTATTCAGACTGCTGATGGTACATCTTGTTCTATTTCGCACAAAGGTTCTGTTTACACATCTCATTTTTTTGTGCCCGATGCTTCTTTTATACCTCAGTTGTCTATGAATCTTCTTTATCAGAATTGTTTTGTTGGATTTGACGACTCATCTTGTTTTGTCCAGGATCGTCGCACAGGAGCAGTTATTGGGACTGGCCGTCGTCGTAAGGGTTCCTCTAGCCTCTACATCCTAGTTACTTTGCGTCTTCCCTTCACCGCTCGTGTGTCTTCCATTGCATCGTCAACCACCTCATCCTTCACCAAGTGGCATCATCGTCTGGGTCATTTATGTGGGTCTCGGCTGTCCACATTAATAAAGAAGGGTTGTTTAGGTTCCACATCTATTGAGTCTAGTTTTCATTGTAAAGGTTGCAAACTTGGAAAACAAATACAACTCCCATACTTTTCTAGTTCTCACTCTGAGAAGCCTTTTGATCTTATTCATTCTGATGTATGGGGTCCTGCACCTTTTGTTACACAAGGCCATCGTAAGTATTATGTCATTTTGATTGATGCTCATTCTCGCTATACTTGGGTCTATTTTATGAAACACCGCTTTGAGTTGTACTCAATTTATCAAGCTTTTGCTCGCATGATTCATACTCAGTTTGCTACTCCTATTAAAGTCTTTCGATCTGACTCCGGTGGTGAGTATTTATCTGACAAGTTTCACCAGTTTTTGACCTCTGAGGTTACTCTTGCCCAACTCTCCTATTCTGGTGCTCATGCTCAAAATGGTGTTGCTGAGCAAAAGCACCGTCATCTTATCGAGTCTGGTCGTACGCTTTTGATCGCCTCTTTAGTTCCATCTCATTTCTAGGGAGAGGCTGTCTCCACAGCTGTTTATCTTATAAACAGACAATCTTCATCCAAATTGTTTGGAAAATCCCCAGGCGAAGTGCTTTTTGGTACTCATTATGATCACCTTCGAGTTTTTGGCTATACTTGTTACGTCTTGCTTTCTCCTCGGGAGCGTACCAAGTTAACAGCTCAATCAGTTGAGTGTCTTTTTGGGGCACAATGCTGAACATAAGGGTTATCGTTGTTATGATCCTTCCGCACGTCGCATTCGTATTTCTCGAGATATGACTTTTGATGAGAATCGTCCCTTCTTCTATAACCTTGCCACACATTCCTCCTATTCTCCAATCGAATCTACATCTTCTCTACCTTCTTCTGAGTCTTCACCACCCACTTCTCTACCTTCTTCTGAGTCTTCACCACCCACTCCACTATCATCATTTATTTCACCAAAACCTCCAATCAAGTATGTCTACACTCGTCGTCTCAAAGAGCGCATAACAGCTTCCATCTAGTCCACCCCCTTCGGCCAACCCTGATGTTCCTGTTTTTTATGGTGCTACTGACACTGATGAGTCCTCTGTTATTTTTGATGAGCCACAGGTTGATGGATACAATCTACGAGATCGTTCCACTATGGAGCCTATTGACAGATATGGTTTTCCACCTGTGACAAAATCTCATATCGGTGGTGGTGTTGTTGATGAGCCATCCACTTATCAGCAAGCTTTTGTTTCTCCAGAATGGCAACTTGCTATGACTGGAGAACTTGCGGCTCTTGATCATACACAGACTTGGGACATCATGCCATCACCATCCCATGCTGTGCCCATTACCAGCAAGTGGGTCTTTAAGCTCAAGACAAAATCAGATGGCTCTATTCAGAGATATAAAGCTTGTCTTGTTGCTAGAGGTTTTCAGCAGACCCAGGGCCGAAATTATGATGAAACCTTTGCTCCAGTGGCTCACATGACCACTGTTCGTGCTATGATTGCAGTTGCTGCTACTCGTTCTTCGACTATCTCTCAGATGGATGTCAAGAATGCTTTTCTTCATGGTGATCTGCATGAAGAAGTTTATATGCATCTACCTCCGGGAGTTGATGCTCCTCCTGGACGTGTCGGCTACATCATGCTTTATATGGCCTCAAACAAACCTCTCGTGCTTGGTTTGAGCAGTTTGTATCTGTGATAGAAGCTGCTGGTTTTTCACCAAGTGCTCATGATCCTGCTCTATTTATTCATCTTTCACCATGAGGACGTACTCTGCTTCTTTTATATGTTGATACGATGCTGACCATATTTCCACTGTCAAGCAACAACTAAGTGAACAATTTCAAATGTCCGATTTGGGATCTCTCAGCTATTTGGGGATTGAGTTCTCACATTCTACCAAGGGGTATTATGTTTCCCAGACCAAATATATTCAAGATCTGCTCAATAGTTCTGTAATTACTGATAATCGGGCTGCTGCTTCGTCCAACTGATGGCACACCTCTTGAAGATCCTTCTCGATATCGTTACATTCTAGGCAGCCTGGTTTATCTTACTGTCACAAGGCCTGACATTGCTCATGCTGTTCATATTCTGAGTCAGTTTGTGAGTGCTCCTACTTCGGTTCATTTTGGTCATCTACTTCGTGTTCTGTGATATTTGAGGGGGACATCATCTCAATGTTTGTTTTATGCTAGTGATTGTCCTCTTCAGCTTCATGGTTACTCAGATGCTACTTGGGCAAGTGATCCAACTGATCGTCGTTTTGTCACTGGGTATTGTATTCTTCTTGGATCATCACCTCTCACATGGAAGTCCAAGAAGCAGGTGGCGGTCTCTCGATCTAGCACAGAGGCCGAACTCCGAGCACTTGCCACTACTAATTCAGAAATTGTTTGGCTTTGATGGCTGCTCGCTGACTTTTGTGTTGCTTGTAATGCCCCTACACCTATTCTCTGTGATAATATTGGAGCCATACAAATTGCCAATGATCCTGTCAAACACAAACTTAAAAAGCATACTGGTGTTGATGCACATTTTACTCGGTATCATTGCCATCAGAAAACAATTGTTCTTCAGTATGTGCCGTCACAATTACAAGTGGCTGATTTTTTCACCAAAGCTCAGACCAAAGATCAGCATCATCTTCACTTGCTCAAACTCAATGCATTAGATCCTCCATTTCCTCCTTGAGTTTGAAGGGAGGGTGTTAAGGCCCATATAGTACAGGCCCATAGCCCACAAGGGAGTCTATATATATTGAGCTTCACCATCAGGATTAACTATCCTTAAACCATTCTTTGGTACGTAACAGCTGGACGGCAAAACTATTGGGGAGTTGGCTCCTATTCTCTTTTTTAGTTGTTTCCATCGAGAGCTAAAAAGAAGAGGACTGTGCACATGACCTTGCCAACCCAGTGTGGATTTTGGACATCAAAGGATCCCTCACAGTGCAAGCCATAGTAGAAACCAGATTGCCTAAAATTTAGTATTTCTGTTAGGTAAATTAGGAGATTTAGTTTCCATAAATTTAGAAGATCTAGTTCGGCATAGTACTGTAGCTAGGCGCGCACTGTAGCAAATCGCGCTTGCTTAGCAGCCAAGTTAGCTTATTTTAGGATAAAATCAATTAGTTAGGATTAGAGTTGATCCTACCTCTATATAAACAGAGGCATGGCTGTGTTTGGAAGGCAAGCAATAAGAATTACCAATTATCTAGGCTACCTCAATTCTTCTAAATCTCATCCCCTTCACCATAGGGCGTAAAGAGGTAAAACCTTAGCCAGTTACCAATCCTATCTACGAGCTACGCAGCCAAAGGTCTGTAGTCTTGGACGTCGACGCACTTGACAACCTGGTATCACGATCCAGACGATCCGCCCCACCACCGCCGCCGCCGCCATCGCCAGCACCACCACCACCGCCGCCAACCCCATCAGCCATGTTGGGACCATCACTTACGAATCTGGAGGTTCTCCTCAAGTCTTTGATAGAGAATGTCAAGGCCTTGGCGGAATCAGTCGTTGAACTCACGGAGGAATACCGTACTGACTCTGTGTCGTCCGACAACAAATCTACGGGAACCAAGGAACAACACAATGACACACCGCTGCTCCCACGAGCGGGCGTTCTGATGGAGGCACAACAGGTCCAGATATGCACAGCTGGACTGAAGCTGCCTCTCAGCCTCGACGTCGAGATCCACAACCCGCAGTCTCTCGTCATCGATCCGTGTGCAACTGCAGCGAGAACTCCGACACCCCTGAAATAAGGCAAAGAGCTACTACCAACCCCTGTGCCAAGGGCAAAGCCGGCGCCACCTGGTTTCGCCATAAACCTGGCCCAAGTTCAAGACGTTCGGGGGATTGGCCACAGCCCCAATCGGAACGGGCAGTGCGCGGGTTCCTCGAACCCCGGGGTACTACCGCAAGCTCGGCCACGACTACAGTGCCAATGCCAACCCTCTCTCCCGTGCACTGGGTAGGCAAGTTTTTGGGATTCAACTGCAAGGTCAAAGACAAGCCGAAAGGAACGAACAGGTGGGCAGATGCTCTGTCCCGCCACAGCACAGCAGACAGCGTCATCCATCTTCCCAGCTCGAGGACGAGCTGATCTTCAAGGGAGGGGCAGATGTCATGTGCCGCCGGCCTAAAGGGCCAAGGCGCAGAAACCAAATTGCCTAAAATTTAGTATTAAATTAGGAAATTTAGTTTCCATAAGTTTAGGAGATCTAGTTGGGCATGGTACTGTAACTAGGCGCGCACTGTAACAGATCGCCCTTGCTTAGCGGTCAAGTTAAGTTATTTTAGGATAAGATCAATTAGTTAGGATTAAAGTTGATCCTACCTCTACCTCTATATAAACAGAGGCATGACTGTATTTGGAAGGCAAGCAATAAGAATTACCAATTATCTAGTCTACCTTAATTCTTCTAAATCTCATCCCCTTCACCATAGGGCGCAGACGGGTAAAACCTCAGCCAGTTACCAATCCTACCTACGAGCTACGCAGCCAAGGGCCTGCAGTCTTGGGTGTCGACGCCCTTGACATGTTATATCCAGGATGGATACCGATAAATGTATCGGTATCCAGTGGATATGGATACGGCAGTACAGCATTTTGCCAAAAAAAAATAATACATGGATACGTTTTATTAATTTTTTTAAAAAAATAAAATAATAAAATTGCACACCTCTCTCTCTCCCCTCCCCTCTCTGTGACCAGGTCACCTCCTCCCCACCGCTGCACACCCCTCACCCTTGGATATCGCAGCTCCTGCTGCTGGTCGCCCCTTCCCTCGGTTCTCATGGCAGCTCGCCTCCCTCCTGTCCTCCCCCACAAGGATACTCCTCCCCGCTGCTGGCAGTGCCGCTGCAGCTCGCTGCTCTCCCTCCACTCCCCCATGGGTATCCTCCTCCCCCCCCCCCCCCCCCCCCCCCCCCCCCCCCCCCCCCCCCCCCCCCCCCCCCCCCACCTCGGATCTGCTCCTCCAAATCTCGCCGCCTCACCTGCGCCCAGTGTCACTGTTGCCTCCGTGAGCTGGAGCAAAATGTATCCTATGATGTGCTACAGTGGCCCAATATGTATCCTCCTAAGTATCTGATTTTCTTGTATTTATTATTTCGGATACTTTTCAGATACGTATCCAAGGCGTATCGTGTACGTATCTGTACATGATACGTATCCATCATGTATCCTGGCGTTAGGCGATGTATATGTGCTTTGTAGGTTCTGTTTGCTCCATGGAGGCGCACTCTGAACTTGAGCACCATTAAGGTGCAAATTCTTTCTATGGCTCGTAGAGCTCAAAAGATGTTTGCGGCAGACCGATTACCAAAAAGAGGCCTAGCCCATCCGCCGGCTTGTTTGTTTTGTGACCAAGCGGAAGAAACCATCAATCATATCTTGATCTCTTGTGCCTTTGAAACAAGTGTGGTTCTCTATTCTACAGGCAGTGGTCTTCCAGCAACCTTCCTTCAATTTAACTCCACTGATTTCTCATGATGGTGGTCACGAGTGATCAAGTTTGTTACGTAGGAGCTGAAGAAAGGCTTCAGTTCATTGGTGACACTGGTTGCTTGGGAGCTGTGGAAGCATATATGTGATTGTGGTTTCAGTGGCTCAACTCCTAGCCAGTCCCAAATGGCATGAAACATCCCAAGACGCCGATATCTGGTGTCTAGTGGGAGCCACAGACAATAAGTTTTTGGCTTGTTCGGTCACTATTTCATAAATATAAACGATGTAATTTTCATTTTTCATTCCTGGAGAGATTTCCACTCTCCCCTTTTTTTGATTGTGCTATCTTCTCCGTTCAATGAAATGACGCACCGACTAGGGATGCAAGTGGGTACCCAATGGGTATTTGTGGGTCAAGACTCTAGTTCATTTTATCCCACTAACAATATAAGGTGCAGGGGGAGTTAGTTCATTTTTAAAAGTTTTGGGCCGACCCACTGACCCAAAAAACAGGAAACTTGCATCCCTACGTGCAGTTCACCTACACTGTTCGAGAAAAGAAGTAAATGAACATCAATTGCAGCACTTGAGTCAGCACTGTAGCTGGTGAGGATTTTTTTATTATGCATTTTTTTCAAGACTACCAAATGTATGATGCATATGGTGCAAGGTTACTAGCAGTTACTAGTTGTACTGACATTCTTAATGATCAGTCGGGTTAGCATGTCAATGTACAAAGTAAACCATAACAGTTTTCTCCAATTTGGACCAGAGAAGCATATCAATGGGTCAGACAATAAGAGCCAACAAATAATCTTTGAATGTTAACCTGGTTAAACGGCAATGACTGTTTAAAGATGGCAGGAGAAAAAAAGACAAACCAATTTGGTGCGGTAGTTGCAGAAATCACTCTTTCCCTCTAGCTCTTCACTCCATACCTCTAACAACCCCGAGGTTGTATTTGCACTGTTCTTGAGCATTTTTTTTAAAGAAACATGCAAAAGTGTAGTGTATATCTCATCAGTAATAAATAATGATACCCCCTTCTTTTCCTTTTCCACTGAACTGTCACCACTGGATGCTGAAATATCAGCAGTAGAGTTATCGCCATGAACACGTGCAACAGACTTAGCCTTTGATGGTTCTCTCAAGACCGCCTATGCAAAGGTTGTATTAACAACTTCTAACTTACAATTATATGTTATACATTCCAAATAGGCAAAGGAGATAAGGAATATACCAGCCAAAATAATAATGATTGGAAATGGAGCGTAATCTTGTAATGTTGGTAATATTCCAGCATCTGCAATAAGGAAACAAAATTAAATGTAGAATGGTATAGGGAACAACTGCATTACAATAATGAAATCCTAGTGTTCCATGACAACGAGTATATGATACTATACAGATTCTCCTGGTTCAGCCGTTCCATACTCAATCTCCTGCCTTTTTCCTCACCTACCTCTATTTCATAAATGCCCGGCTAAACGGTCAGAACAGCGCCTAAACCCGTTCACAAATCCTTATGTTCAAGGCATCTATGATGTTTTTTCTCTGTTTATGCGACCAAGGCCCTAAACTGTGCAGTAGGTCACCATTTAAACAAGTCTAAATAGCTGTTTAAAACCGATTAGGATAAAAGGGCAGCCCAGGGCACGCAACTCCTGCTTGCGTAGGGTCTGGGGAAGGATCCAACCACTTCGGGTGTTCTATATGCAGCCTTTCCCTACATTTCAGTAAGAGACTGTTTCCAGAACTCGAATCCGTGACCTCATGGTCACAAGGCGTTTAAAACCAATTAGGGGAACTTTAGGTATACCCAACAAGTCACATAGTGATGTTACTGACAACCAAACAACCATTTATCACATTCAACAGGTGAAGATCCTTGAACATAAAAGATAGCAAGCAAGGCCATCGCTAAGGACCCTTCACCTCATCTGGTTGGCATACTAATCGTGACGAGGATTCCTTGGACATGTTGATATATTTAGACAAGGGAGCGAAAAAATTAGTGTTTGAATTTTGAATTTCAAATAGGATAAAGTCCAATCTACTCCCCTCAAGTATAGCTAAAGTACAAACAACCCCCTAAGCTATTTTTTGGTTCAGTTTACCCCCACAAAATGCGATTTTGGTTCAATTTACCCCTCAATACAACTTGTCTTTTTTATTTCTCCGTACACAAGGGTAATATTAAGATGAAATTGTAAGAGATGATAGAGCACATCATAACACATATTAGAAAAATAGTAGTCCGAGTGCCCGTGCTACGCAACAGGTAGGGCAATGTGATTTATTTTTTCTTCAATACAAGAAAGCAATATGATGCATTCTCACTCTGTTATGGACAACTTTTACGATATAAGTATGACAACTTGTATTAATAAAGGATGAGCTACAGATAAACAAATTTATACAATACTTGCTCCAATTTAACCTTTGCATCATGTCTTTTTGACTTGAACGAAATCAAAACTAATCCCCACTAAATAAACAAAGGAGTCGGTTTGCATTACAATACCGCCGCTCATATCTAGGCAGATTTTGATGATGTACTGAGTTAGCAAGAAAGTAACAAGTAATGTTTAAACAGGTTCAAAAAAGAAAAGAATTGTAGCAACATGTATCTCTTATTTTCTCTCTCACAATTAGGATTTTGAAGTGTGACACCGTATAGACAGAGGGATGGCAGCAGTTTGAGTTGCCACTACGGGAGTTGGAGTCGCCGCACAGCGCTGCGCGAAGGTTAGGGAGGTCCTCGACACAGCAACACGCCGATGCCAGGGTTTACAAAACCAATGAAAATTGGCCGGTGTTCGTGGTTTTCGGTGAAACCAATCCGGCTCGGTTTCATCTAGCGATCGGTTTTCGGTTTTAAAATGTAATTTAAAAAATTCAAAAAAAAATGAATATCCAAAAATCAATCAAACTGGTCTGTAAACAGGTCAAATTAAGTGGTAAACCGGAAAAACGGTGGAAAACCGCTTAAACAGATTTGGATTCAAAAATCAACAACGGTAAACCGAAAAAATCGGTCGGTAAACCGGAAAAATCGATGGGTAAACCAGAAAAATCGAGCGGTTTCTCTCAAAAAATAGATTTTCGAATTTGTCCGGTCTTAACGCTTTACTGTAGCGGTTTTCCCAATTTTAGCGAAAACGAACCAAACCAGTGCCAACTGGTTTTTTGAAACCCTGGCCAACGCTGGGGGACTTAGAAGTTGCCGCGCAGTGTTGTGCGGAGGTGCGGGGGTGGGAAGGGGTATAACATAAAGCGAATTACAAAAACGAATGGAGATGGATGAATCTACTATTCTCTCCATTAGAGATAGAATTTGTGACACCAAAATTACAGATAGAATTTGACACTAAAAAAGTGGGATAGACGACGTCTACAAACTTTTATATTAGGAGAGATATTATAAATCTTGTATCATTATTGTTATAGAGAAGAGTATTTAATAGTAAATTAATCCTCAGGATATGAAATTGTGAAAATGATGATAAAAAAAATTTGCAACATATTTTTCTAACATGTGTTATTATGTGCTCTATTATCTCTTAAAATTGCATCTTAAGATTACCCTTGTGTACAAAGAACCAAAAAAGAAAAATTTTATTAGGGGCACATTGAACCAAAATTGTATGGTAGACTTTGGCTATACACTTGAGGGGAGTAAATTGGACTTTATCCTTTCAAATATTATGAGACTTGCAGAACCATGAACCAGATACATGAACACCATTAGTTGCACAATGAGAATATTGTACATGTGCCAGGGTGAGTAATTAAATGACACCTCTACTCCACTTGACTATGCCTTTCATACACGAATAACAGGATGAGGGGACATTGGCAAGAAAAGTAAATATGCATGGGGATTGAAAACCTACATAAAGTAGAGAAGTCTTCAATCATTCAACTATAGCAGCAAGAAATTAACAGGAAGATGGTACACAACACAAAATTCGAGAAGTGTTTTGGGACATGCTCACTTGTTTCAGAAAGTGGAGAGCCCTTGATCCATCAGATAGTATGCATTGCATGTTAGAGGATCCAAGAGCAACCATTGTCTCACAAATACATGCTGCAAACTCATATTCACTTTCATCAATAGCACTGGGCTGTGTCCCAGATCTGGTCAAAAATTGTTGTGAAATGTTCATCAGCACCTGGAAAATGTTGGACACTGCAGCATCGTACTCAAGAACTGCAACATCTGCAGGTCTTTTTCTGAAATGATATTGTGTTCCACAAGTCAAGAACATGTCAAAATAAAAGTCAAGCAGAATTGGAGGAAGAATTTTTAGTTCCAAATAAATTAGTCTCTCCATACCTCTGACATATTACTTTAAAAAACTCACAAGCATGGAGGCGAAAATCACTATATGAAAGTAAGGAGCCACATCTGGGAAAAAAAAGGAAAAAATGAACAAAGATGCCAATGACACAGATGAGAAAGAATAATATAAAAATCTGGGACATCAGAGACTCTAGTCAACAAACCCATGTATTAGGCCGTATTTGGCAAGATCTGTCACTGGAGCCCATTCGGCATATGCATTGACAGCATTTAGAACAGCTGTCACTGTCCCCACATGTTGTTTAGCCAATTCCATTCGCTGATTATTGTGCTCATTTAAAGCAGCAATAAAATGTTTCTCAAGTAGCTACAAAATGAGATATACACAAGTTACTATGTTCCGAGTATGTTAGAGTGAAGACAATTAGTCTTTGAACCTAGTGGAGGCACCAAGGCAATCTTACAGAATATAACAGTGGCAGAATTTGTGGCAGCAACTCAGTGAGGCCACGCAACAGTGATCTCCGTCTATCACCTGTTTGATATACATAAATGATATAAACAGAACTGGAAAATATTTTCTATTATGACTGCTGTCTCATTTGTGGGTCGACGCTTGAGATAATTGAACTTTCAAGCAATCATAATAGAGAAGAATACATAGACCTTACCCTCTAAATCCTCATTATGAACAGTAATATCTTCTGGAAGCCATCTTAAAATCATGGCAACTAATTCAGCCTAATAGTTAATACAGACAGGTTGCATAATGCAACTTATTAGATGATAGAAAATAATTAATGCTAAACGATAATGGGAATCATACCTCTATAGGACCACTGTTTGATAATGAAACTATAGATGGAAGTAAAGTATTCAACAAAGCAACTCCTTCTCTTCTAACTACCTGGAAGATAAGATATTTGCTAAGAAATAGTATTTGAACTCGATGTTGTCAGTGTGCAGCTAACGAATTTCAGAAAAAAAAATAAGGGAAAAGAAACAAATCAAGGGTAGGTGGCAAACCTCTGCGACTAAAGCAGCTGTTTGACTCTTCAAAGCCCACACCTCATGGGGCCCAACAACATCGGAAATCAAATTAACAGCCAAATTAGCAAATTCATTCCGCTCTTCAATACTGAGTTCGTCCCACCTCAGTCTCACCAAGTGCTGCAAAGAACAATAAGAGAATCAACAGTTGGACAAACAAAAGATTTCCCTCTGATAGTTTTGGTCAGGTGTAATTTTTCATAAGTTAACATAAAGTTAGGTGCATGCTAAAGAGGCATGAATAATATTGGTGCTTGTTTGTAGCTGTGGCCAAGTTCATTAGGGTGGCTCAAATCCTTATTACTATGGTCAATTTTGTCTAACCAAATACACTCATTAATTCTGTATTTTTTTTTTAGAAAATTCATGCAACTGTATTTTTTTAGGAAATACTAATCAGGTTTCCAGCACATGTATTCTTTTAGGAAATTCCTGCACCTGTCTTTAGAAAAGCAATATGCATGTAAATTCATTGATTCCCAAGGAAAAAAAGCGCCAGTCGTGCTTAGGCGCGCCTAAGCGTTTTTTTCTAAGCGGTAGGAATTATTAACATATTATCTAGGAAAATAAGGGTGAAATGGGAAAAGAATAGGGAAAAAACACAGCAATCAGTGGCTGTCATATAATGGCACATCAAACTTATCCGGAGGACTAAAGGCCCACAGCCCATCATGCTTACCCTAGGTATAAATTTCATCCTCCTGGAGCACTCACCCACTACTCGCAACTCCCAGCCGCCACTCTCCCACTGCTGTACTCCCTCCTTCCCTCTCTCTCTCTGCGGATCAGGAGCGCAGCACACCGGGGGACAAAGCAGAGCGACGGCCGATCAGGCACGGCGATGGACCAGAGGCACGGTGCGCCACAGCGGACCAGATTCGCAGCACGCGTGGGGCGAACCAGGCAACGGCAGCGGCAACTAACACCCGCACTCCGGCTCTGTTCCACCCTCCAAAGCGAAGTGGCAGCGGGCTGCTCAGCGCGTAACTGCGCTACAGCGAATGCTTACTTGCGCTTTTTTTTCAAGGACCGATTCATTCCACAATTTAGTGACCCAGAAATATTTCATAATCAGATCATAGATTCTTTGTATGTTTATTCATTCACATTTGATAACTAACGGCTAGGCACATGGATTGAACGACCTGGGAATGGAGAGACATACCATATATAGGCTTACATGCAAGAACACTTATTGGAGACACAATTTGATTAAACCTTTTTGGTAACACAGAAATGATAGTCCTACTATTCTCCCTCAGAAAAAAATCTCTCTATAAAGAAATTTATCACCAATAAATGGACTAACTATATTAGAAAACAAAGGCCACAGTCAAGGAACTAAGTTTACATCACTGTCTTACAAGTAAAACTGATTCTGTTTCCCAATCAAATCGATGCGGTTTTCATGCTTGATGCCAGACATACGGACATGTCCACAGGCATCGGGTACCCACAAGCCACAGGCCACACTCATGGATCCAAATGCTTGCTTGTCACAGGATCACAGGTGTAGCTCTACTAAGTAGGTAGACCACTAGGAAGTATGGTAGTTAAGCAGTTTAGAGGCTGCCTATGTGATGCAAGCAAAGCTTTTATATTATAATTAACTAAATGTATGGTATCTTCTACTCAATAATGAAGTTAATTGATTCAGTTCAATAATTGATAATGCATCATGTTCATGTTCTTAAATTTGTAATCTGCATCACAAGGTTGTCTTGTTCGCCCCAAACCGCTTACTGCTGCTTTGGTAATTATTTGCTACATACCATTTTTCAATAACTAGTAACTTAAGGACCAGGTTATTACCCTTTTTCAGGGTCCAAGACATAGCCGAGTTGGTTGAAGGTATGTGAACGCATGCTAGGACGCCCAAATTCCAGTTCTTTCCAACGTGAATTTTAGGTGCCTATTTCTTTTTTTTTTTTACAATGCCATGAATCCCTCCTAATTTGCCGAGTTTTCCAGTTTTGTGCTTCTCAGCACCAAAACAAAAACCAAGTCAAAGTATCCAATGTTATAAACTGCTGCCACTCTGAACAAAATAGTTGTAATACATCATGCAAAAGACACTAAAATCTAATAAAGTATGCCACAGGAATGAGAAACCTTCAGAGGCTAATTAGTTCATTGGAAAGAATTGGGACTAATAAAAGCTAACAGGATTGGCACTTGTAACGAACTTATCATATTTCAGGAAAAATTATTGTACCTAAACCAAAAGGATGTTATTACATATTTGCTTACATTTCACAAGCTAAGATAAAACATCACTCACTTTGATACAGTACATAAATATCATTTATATAGCTATATTCAGTATAGTGGTGATCCAAATTCAGTGGTTATAAAACAAACTAAAGCCAAAAAAAAAAAAGAACCGCAACTATATAACCTCCAAATTAGATGATAATAGCTAATCCAAAGCAATCAGCATGACATTATTACTAAACATCATAATCAAAAGGCAGGATGCAATGCCCACCTGCAACATTTTGAACCCGTGCAAGCGGATTTCTGATGTCTGATCCTTCCGGACCAAGAGAAATGATGTACTTGCTAATGCTCGGACGTCTCCACTCTTAAGCTGCATTCAGCACATCTTGTCAGCATGCATATACCATGGCTGCCAACCAGAAGTCAGCATTGCATTTTACCCCTAAGGGCCATCACAGAATTTTCTCATAGCATCAGGAATATGCATTGACATGGCAAGGGAACAAACTACATTGGATTGGAGCATTAGTAATTAGACAGTAATTCATAGTGCAGAGAAGTAAATGTGACACCAATCACACAAAGTTATGAATTCTAAAGATCATTACAAACACAACAAGTACAAGTAAGAATTCTCAACTCTGGTCAGGTCTTATGAAGGCCAAACAAGATTTATGAGAATGAACAAATTCAACATAGGTGATGGCACAAAAGTTAGATTATGACTATGAGAGGATGTTTGGTTAGGATATAATGCCTTTAAACATCAATATCCAAATCTTTATAAATATTGATCGGAAAAATAAGGAAAACTAAGTATGGCTTTAGGATAGAGTCCCCTAAATATCTAATTCAGACGAGCTCTAGCAGGTGAAAACTTGATATCTTGGCGACAGCTTATCAATAGAATTTCACATATAGAGCTATCGAATGAATGAGATAATTTTAGATGGGCCCTGACTCAACATGGAAAATATACCGTACGCTCTATGTATAGAGCTTTGGATGTTACCAATGTTCTCCCTAATAACTATACTATCTGGAAGCTTAAACTGCCAGTGAAAATTAAGATTTTTATGTGGTACATGATAAAAGAGGTGACCCTAATCAAAGACAATTTGGTGAAACAGCGATGGAAAGGGAGTATCAAATGTTGTTTTTGCAAGAATAATGAAACAATTCAACACCTCTTTTTTGATTGTCCAACTGCTAAATTAATCTGGAGAGCTATACAAATCTCTTTCAACATACCTCCTCCATTAAATGTACATCATATGTTTCAAGGATGTTTATAAGGGGGTAGAAAGGAGGATTGTATAACTATAGGTAGGGGCATGCATGTTTTGTTGGGCAATTTGGCTACACCATAATGATATTGTTTTTGACAAAATGCAATTTTGCCCTCCAATGCAGGTGCTTTTCAGAGGAAAATACTCAATACGTTTCTGGGTGCTAACGCAAAAGGAAGAAGACAGACCACGCATAAAGACGGCATGCCATGTCATTGAGACGATTATGATGCAAATTTTTGCTCTAATGGATGGTGTTTTAGCAACAGACTTTTGTTTATTTGATTTCACTTTTAGGAGATTGTGGAAACATTTGTTTGGTTCAGGACTTTGGTTTGTAATAATGGACAGCTATATGTATCTATCTATACAGAAGCTGGAAAATTAATATATATTCCCTTTTCTGAAAAAAAAAGTACAACTAGTTGCATAACAGTGTGAATATTTGCTATCAGACTGTACAACCCGCAAAAACAACACAGGTAACAGTTTGCGCCACAGAAACGATAGTAACTCGTGAAGCATCCAACGCTGCGACAGACACGAGAGCAAACCGAAAGTGGGCACGGGCGAGGGCATGGGGAAAAAGGAGGGGCAAGGACCGAATCAAGGTAGGAGAAGGCAGCGGCGCGGGCGTCAGGGGACGACCGCCAGTCCATCGCGGCGGAGATCGCCGCCGCTGCGGCAGTGGTCGCAGCCGTGGGGTCGGCAGCCATCCTCGGGGCGCTCTTTTAAAGAAGCCTCTGGAGGGATTAGGAGGACGATGATGCTGCCGCTAAGATTTGGCGGTGGGGCATTGGCGAGCGCTCGCGGAGGAGGCGGTTAGGGTTTGAACGTCGCCGGGGATGGAGACAGGCTCCGCTGGATTTCGTGGGTTTATGGCGCACAGAAACGAAGAGAGTAGGAGGGGGCACGGCAAGCTGCACGGGAAGCGGAGAAAAGGGGGGAAATGTTCGGTTGGCGAGGATGTTTATTCGTCCTCTTTCTATCCTTTTTTCACTATTTCTTCTCTTAAACGTGGCGAGCGGGAGAAGCTCTCCCAAATGGCAACGTATTTCAGAGTTTTTTTAATTTTTTAAATCTTTTTAAATTAATATTTTAATAAAAAATACTGGAACTAGATCTATATCATTTGATCACATCCATCATCGTGGTGCGACTAATATGGCTATCGGGCAGAACAAACGGCACAGCAAATGCCACATCAGCACTCCTCGAGCATGTTGATGTGAGCTATGCCACTCCTTCTGGTGTTATGCATCGACGTGGCTGAGATGTGCTGATGTGGCGTTTACGGCACTGTTAGTTCTGGAGGGACAGCCGTATTAGTTACGTCACAATGATTGGCGCGATCAAATGGTGTAAAACTGGAAATAAGTTCTATTTAGTTTATTATTAAATTATTAATTTGGAAATGTTTAAAAAATAAAAAACTCCCATATTTCATAGCTAAAAAAGTTGTAAAAGGGGTCATGCCCACCGGATGTGACCGGCGTAGAGGGTTGTTTGAGTATTCCCAAAAATACCGAATAACTTTGTCAAAAAAATTAATAAACCCTAACTTGCTTTGTAAGGTTTAAAGCTAAAGAAAAAGATTACTCTCCAAACCTCTTAGTTAAAAAATAAACTAACTTTTAAAATTCCTTCGCTTTTAAGAAAGTAGTTTATTTTTAACTAAAGAGCCTCAAAGGTCCTTAGGTGCATCTATTACTCTAGATGCATACACCGTTAATTTTATAAAACTACTCCCTCTTTTCAACTTTTTTCATCATTCTAGCATTCAATAATTTTTCTTTTAAATAATTTGCTTTCTTACTTCTCAATACAAATTTTTATTTTTAATACACTTTCTCTCTTTTCTAGTAGTATACATTTTTACCTCCCACTATATATTCCTCTCATCCCAATATTTTTTCTTAATTCTCATCCTCAAAGTTATAATGACAATTAAGCAAGAGAGAGGGCGGAAAAGCCTAGATGAACCACACTGTCAGTCCATGCCGTAAGACCACACCGCTTTGCCGTGCTCTAGTACCACCACCACCTCATGCCATAGGACCATACCACATGATGAGGACATCACTCCTATAGATACACATAAGAGTTCTCCAAGTAGTATTGATGAAACTTACCCATGACAGTTGACATTAGAGATAAGCTCGTTCCAAAACACATGTCTTCTATCTTTTAAAAATAGATTGATATCTAATAACTTTATTATGATGAAGAATATTGGAGAGAGTCAAACAAAGCATGAAGAAGGACTTAGAGATGCTCAAGATTAGAACCGCACGTTCGACCCCGAAAGAGATCCAAACAACTCGGGTTCGAGTATGACTCGGGCTCCTGGAGCAGCCTGCACTAAAACGGATGCCCCGGTCTCATACGAGCTCCGTTTTAGACGTTCTAGGTATGGTTGGAAAGTTAACAAGATAATCTTTCCAACGGCATCAGTCTCATCTCCAAATTCGACCAAAATCAACGGGAATCGTTGAAACAAGATGACGTCTAGAAACTGCCCGAGTACTACGATATTATCTTTTGGCCTTTGGGCCTTGTATCTTTTTTAAGCCCATTGGTATTAGGGTTTGCCCCTAAGGTCGACTTAAACTCTATAAATTCGGTAGCCGCCGTCATTAGAGATAGGTTTTGATTTTTCTCTTGTTTTCAATAGTTTTGCCGTTTGACGGCTTGTTGGTTATCCAACTTCATGATTCAATCCAGATTTCGCAAGTGAGTTGCGTCTTTCCTTGTTCTTGCTTGCGTTCTTTGATTCGCAGGCAGAGATTAGCCTTCTTGGTGAGGTCAATCGTGTGTGCACGGTTGATAACCAAATGAGAAGTGGTGCTGCGATTGTGAGTTTCGAATCGTGTTGATTTGAGGCCGGATCGATTGTGTGTCGCATCTCCGTCAAATCGAGAGTTATCACAACCTGACGGAAGATCAGGAACCACGTACACATCAAGTGGTAATCAGAGCTTCAGGTATACCGTCAGGTTCACATCTATCCTTGTTTATTTAACATTCATCCTATCGTCCACAGAAAAGCCGCAACGCAAAAAAATTTAGTAGAACGCTAGGTGTTCCCCAGTCCAAGCCGTGTTTAGCCTTTGCATAATTTTTTTTCAGAGTCCGTAGTGTTGAGTTTGTGTTCTTAGTTTGTATTTTGATTGCGGGATTTCGTGATCTTTTTGTATCCAAGTGTTTTCCTTCATCGTTCATCTACATCGTGTGCAGATCTGTTATCGTGTCACATCTGTTAATTGTTTCTTTTGCACTGAAAATTTATCCCACCCACCCACCCATATTTCGATCACAACCACATTCACGCTTCATATATCCACATCTTCATATTTATTCGCTCCTCAATCATCCACAAAAACATCCATAAAATTCGCAACCAATTTTAAATCTGAATCTGTTTTCAGCCTTTCAAACAAATATGATTCGGAGATCCATCATTAAAATAGTCATAACTTTTGTTTTTTAACTCCAAATTAGACATATAAGTACTTTTTGGATATCTAAAAAAAATTTACATCCTCCCACGATCTTAGATTCAACAAATTCATAACAGAAGTTTATGTTTTCGCGCTCCGAAGTTTCACCACATATTTAATAGAAATTTGAGATTTTCTCCAGGCCACATCTTTTATCATATTGATCTGAAATTTGGTTGTGTATCCTCTTTTGTGCTTCTGGTTCAGAGAGAAATATCCAAAAAATAAAATAAAAATAAAAATATTTTGAAGACTAAGAAGCCGGGAATTAACCTTCGCTGATTTTTCAAGTGCTGAATAGTTTGCTGATTTCTAGAGCCTTATCATTTGTATTGTTGCTGCCCTTTGATATCTTTACTCATATTCTTGTAACATCTGGAACTTTTCATAAGATTAAGCTAGCAACTAGAATATAATACTTAGAACACTTATTCAATATTACTATCTGTTATAGAATTGTGTTCTACTAATCATTATTTCAGCCCTCCAAGCTCCACATATATACCTTGGATCAGCACTGTATTTAATCCTATAATTGTGAAATTACGACTCCTTGGTTTCTCCTGCCACTGGTTGCACTATCCTTTGTTTTGCTTTGGTAAGAATCTTGCAAGAGCTCGATAAGGCGTTTTCTTTTGCGGAATTTTCACCACCTACTCACTGTAGTTGCAGGAATACTATTTTTGTTGTCCATATGCTATTTTCTAACCATAACAGGAAGAAAATAAGGTGAATACAATAATATTACGATAAACTTTGCGAGATGTAATCTACCGCAAAGAGATGTTGCACATAATCAAAAGACGCATAAGTTTCAGACCATTGCTACATCATGTTCTTCCACGAGTAACTATATTCTTTCATCTCTTCCTTTATATGATGGTTTAGATTCTACTAAATATATTGTTTGGGAAAATGATATGATAATCTATTTGGACAATGCCGTATGAGTGAAAGGAGAAAACTTTTGAATGTTGGTCATGCATTAGTTGATCATGCTTTAACTTTGTGGCAACATTTCTATATAACAAAAAAATATCCTCTGACATGTAGTGATGATAAAATTTTTATGAGAAATTTTTTTGTTGATACATCTTTGAAATCTATGTCTAGTTGTGATGAACACTCTTTGTAGGAGGAGTTTTCTACTGTACCTCATATTGCATCTAACATTTTGCAGGAAATTGAGATCAAACAAGAAGATGAAAGTGATACATACAAGGAGAAAAAAGAGATACACAATGTTTCATGCATAGCCCAAGATGAGATTGATGATAACATGACAAAAGGTATTGTTGAAAATGAGAAAAAACTTATTGAACGTCGATCTACAAAAGGTGATAATATTTTTGTTGCGCTGAAATTTCTTGTCTATCCTACTTTTGTAAAGCAACCGCTAATATCACCTTTTATCCATTTATCTTTTGTCACTATTTGATTTGCCCACTAGTTCTTGTGATAAGGAAAGGTTGTGTGTTGATATTTCTATTCTTCCTATGCAACAAGAAGTGAATAAATTTGAAACTCCTAATTTTTATCCATTCAATAGTGCTGAAATTAAACATTTCACACCCATTACATATAAAAATGATGAGCTGGAATTGCTATCTTTTCCAAACACTGTGGGTTATATTGAATATGATTCTTTTCGTGACCTATGACCTTGCTACAGTAGAGAGGATGATATTTTCGAAACCTGAATTGCCTTTGTTTACTAGAACAAATTTTTATATTATAGGTAATTATGATTCTAGAGGTGTCTTTATGGTGCATAGAATTTATATTTGCTCAAATTTGAAGTCCTCTTGTAAGATAAAAATAATTGACAAACTAGATGATGAAAATACAAAATGTCATGCCATGTCATATTTATCTAGTTTTTCTAAGACAACACACTTTATGGCTTCTCAAAAGAATGATCTTGCTGATTTTTGTGATGAAAATATTCTATGTGATGCTTTAGTGTGCAAAGATGCCATGTTTGCATGTTATGACTTTCTAGCTATTTATGCGCTCCTGTTACTAACTATTTGCAGAAGTATCATGATACCCAAGAGAGAAAGCCGATGACGGCTTTCCATCAAGAAGGGGAGAATGATGAGATTATTAGGATCTTTGAGTCACCAAACGATTGCATTCAAATACCCCCGTGGCCTCCACTTTTTTATGCAGGTTCCAAGTCATGGTGGAGTCGAGGTCCAAACAATGAACTTGAGTCGAGAATGACTCTAAAACAAGAAGGCGAGGATGATGAAGACATCGCTTCTTTAGATACACATAAGAATTCTCAAAGTAGTATTGAGGAAACTCACCCACGACAGTTGAGATTAGAGGTGAGCTCGTTCCAAAACACATGTCTTCCATCCTTTGAGAATAGATTGCTACCTAATAACTTTATTATGATTAGGAATATTGTAGAGAGTCAAACAAAGCATGAAGAAGGACTTGGAGATACTCAAGATCAGAACCGCACGTTCGACCCCGGAGGAGATCCAAACAACTCGAGTTTGAGTCTGACTCGGGCTCTTGGAGCAGCCTGCACTAAAACGGATGCCCCGGTCTCATACGAGCTCCGTTTTGGACGTTCTAGGCATGGTTGGAAAGCTAACAAGATAACTTTTTTAACGGCACCAGTCTCATCTCCAAATTCGACCAGAATAAGTGGGAATCGTTGAAACAAGATGACGTCCAGAAACTGTCCGAGTGCTGCGACACTATCTTTTGGTCTTTGAGCCTTGTATCTTTTCTAGGCCCATTAGTATTAGAGTTTGCCACTAAGGTCGACCTAAACTCTATAACTTCAGTAGCCGCCGTCATTAGAGATAGGTTTTGATTAGTTTTCTCCTATTTTCAAACAGTTTCGCCGTTTGATAGCTTGTTGGTTATCAACTTCGTGATTCAATCCAGATTTCGCAAGTGAGTTGCGTTCTTCCTTGTTGCTTGTGTTCTTCGATTCGCAAGCAGGGATTAGCCTTCTTGGCGAGGTCAATCGTGTGCGCCCGGTTGATAACCAGAGGAGAAGTGGTGCTGCGATTGCGGGTTTCGAATCATGTTGATTTGAGGCCGGATCGATTGTGTGTCGCATCTCCGTCAAATCGAGAGTTATCACGACCTGACGGAGGATCGGGAACCACGTACACATCACCACAAGTATAAGGATCTTAGTGACTGAGAAGGGAGATTGAACTAGGCACTACACTAATTTTAACCTTTTGTACTACTCTCTCCCCACTAGGAAGCTAGGACTCAAATCCTAGCGTACTAGTGATAAGATAACACTTAATAAACAACCTATAATGCTAAAGACTATTTACAAAGAATGCCAAAATTTAAAATGGACTAAAGATAAACAACAACAACAACACCACCAATCTAGTCGAGAGATAAAGCAAGGACCAAGTTAGCAGCTAGCTAGACAAAGCATAACAAATAAGGCAAACTAGCTAGACGGTAAGCAAGGCATCAAGTAACTCCTACACATGCTAGTTATGATATGAAAGCAATCAAATAAACACACTAGCATGAGAGCACCCTGAATGAACTAGGATCAACCTATCAATACCACTTGTATGTATGAAAGATGAGGAAGGTAAACAGTAAGTAGTAAAGAGAGAATGGAGGCTCAAGATTTTTTCAAAGGTCTCGAAAAGATGGCACCTTCCTCTACTCCTCATTGGACCATTCTCATCAGAGTCTCAGACCCTCTCGCCATTCCTAGAATAGTGCTCACTTGGCATCCCCGGCTATCCCGAACAATACCCAATCACAAGAGCAAGACTTCAAGGCTCGAACGCTCACTCTTGGTGTCTCTTTCAAGCAAAGGACCCAAAACCGTTTAGAAACTTGTGACATATTCTACAAATATCACGGAAGCTCAATCATCAACTCTTAGCCAGTCTAGGCTACCATAGACCAAGAGTAACAGGCCTTATAAATCCTCTCTAGCATCACAAGCTCTAAAAATGCGTAGATGCTTAGTTACCCTCCCTTTAACACTATAGCTCTTCAAATCCTTCTGTTGTGTTCTCCTTGACGGCCCTTAGCTCTCATGATATGTTTCCTCAATTATTTTGGTTGTTGGACACCTTCTCCAAGGCTATCTCACAGCTAATATATAGTCTACTAACTCTATAAAAATCGTTTATAGCCATTGTAAAAAAGTTGTCTGCTTTTTTCTATCATTGGACTATCACCGAACTATCCTATTGTTGACAGTCTTAATCTCATATTTGATCATCAAATACATGCATAAAGAATATCCATATGATAATTAACATAATGGATTACTAACTATTTCCTCAAGTATTGGTGAATTTATGCATGCAGGCGATTTATACTAGGAATTGAGGGAAAGTGCAAGCAACTAAGGAAGAAAATATACTTCTAGCCAATCAGGAGCAAGCACATGGATTTCTAGGCCTACAAAGAGGACTAAACGTGCTTAAAATAGCCTACATCTACCCATTGTATAAGACCTAAGGCTCACCAAGGAGGCGCCAGGATCAAGATTGGGTTGAACCAACCACATCCGAAATGCCGACCCTCTTTTGGCAAGTCTCGCAACGCAATTTGACCCACAGGACCGTGATGGGCCCCAAATCATGCCCGTGGCCATTCGACAAATGGGTCCAACACCAGGTCAGCCGCCTTATCTGTCGCCTTTCACGCCAAGTTTTGACTAACAGAAACATGACGCGCCGACCAAGTTGTTCCTGTGCGCAACACAACGAATATTCCCTTCAATAACCACCTTGGACAAGTTATAAAAGGAGGGATCCTCCCCCACTTCAAGAAACTCAACAAGGCAAAGATCTCCATTTCAAATGCATTAGCACTAGTTCTTAGTATTTAGAATATAGGGAGAGAGTGAGGGGGAAAGTGGCCTAGAGGGGGGTGAACAGGCCAACCTAAAAAATTTTCTGCAAATTAAAACTTAAACAAACTGTCAGTCCCTCATACACTCCAGCCACTGCCCGGACACTCCGACGTCGGAGACTCCGGTTACCAACCAGACACTCCGGCCAACACTGTAAACTCCGAATGCAGGAGTTTAAGTTGGATCTAGCAAATCTACTTGAACCAAAAGATAACGCGGACGGACAGAGCAACCAGGAACAAGTAAATAAAGCTAGAACAAGCTACCCAAATAGATGGATGCCGAAAAGCAAATAAGAGGGTAATAGATCTCAAACCGGTAGGAAACAAGAAGCACACGGAGACACAAAGATATATCCCGAAGTTCGGATCCACTAAGGATCCTACGTCTCCGTTGAGAGGTTCACGAGGAACCGGGTTTCACTCAACCCTTTTTCTCTCTCAAGACGACCCCTAAGGTCGAGATGAGTGCTTCACTATCAAATCCCTTTCGGAAGGGCAATACAAACTTCCCGGGGCTTCACCACATGAGTTGGGAGCTCCTGAGCATGCCTAGTCGTCTATGAGCTTGAAACTCTAAGAGTAACAAATGCGAAACCAAGCTTCCACCTCCACAAATTCTCGTTGGAATCAAAGAGATGCTCTCAAAGCCTTGAAAGATTGTCCTCTCACTTTCCTTGCTCAAATCTAAGCAAGGAAGCCTTAGCAAAAGTGTAAGAGAGTGAGAGAATGATCTCAAGTGAACTCAGGTCGAAAATGAGGCTAAGAGATGGTTCTGCCCAATGGGGAGGAGTCTTTTATACTCCTCACTCCTGAAAGAGTCGTTCGCGTGTCAGAACCACCGGAGTCTCTGGTCAAGGGCCGGACACTCCGGCTCCAAGCCGAACACTCCGCTAAGTATCAAGGAGGCAGAATTCAAACGTTGGAGTCTCCGGCCAGGGGCCGGACACTCCGGCAAGAGGTGTACTGGACTCGATGGAAAATACCCGGAGTCTCCGGTCCAGGGGCCAGATATTCCGACGAGGGGTGTACTGGAGTCCAGATAAAAATGCACGGAGTCTCTGGCCTGAGGCCGGACACTCCGGCGAGGGGTGTACTGGAATCCAAGGAAAAAGCACGGAGTCTCCGGTCATAGGCCGTACACTTCGGCAAGGGGTCCTCTGGACTCGAATAAAATGGATTGGAGTCTCCGGCCATGGGCATGACACTCCGGCTAGGGGTGTTCTGGAAATGATGTTTTTTGTTGGATTTTGAGCATTTGCTTCGGATTTTCACTTCATTTCCTGTCCCTCTTAATAGTACGACATGCCTAAACTTAAGGATAAAAATAAAACAATGAGGATCTTCAAAAAGCTCCGCTTTAGGCACGTCTCTTCTTTTATCTCTTTTTGGTTATCTGCAATTTTTCATAGAACTAAATAGAATGAGTTAGCTCTTTAATTCCATTGTCATTTATCATCAAAATCCACAAGGGGCCTAGATGCTCTAATAATCTCCCGTTTTTTGTGATTAATGACAACACAATTAAAGCTTCAGGAGAGAGATAAAAACAAGGTTTTAGATGCTTTGATATAGTGAGCTCCCCCTCAATGTGTGCATATAGAACAAGAGATGGCACGACAAGCCAAAATGCACATATTGCAAAGATAAGATTGTGAGGGTCTAGTGTGTGACGGAAGAGAGCTATGAGGATCTTGTAGTATGGACCCATACCATGAACCATCCCATAGATAGGAGGCCCAAAGTCACGGTCATACATGAAAGTGATTTCCTAATTGTTCAATGTCCTTCTATTATGAATGTTCTCCTTAGCAAGATCTTCATTATCAAAGCCAAGAATGGAAGCAAAGAACCGGCGGGATGCATGAAAACGGTTGCCTTCATGGCTCCAATGCAGCACCTCATCCTTGCCACTATGATTAATCCAAAGAGTGGAATAAAACTGAGCTATGAGCTCTTCATTTCATCCATGGTTGAAGCCCATGATCTTCTTTACATTTCTGGCTTCACGCATTCTGATCACTTCATCAAACACTGGGTCCTTCTTCTTCTTCATGTAATCCCAGTCAATCCATTTCATCAGGGTGGTCCTGTTCTTCTTCTTGTCAAAGATCACGGATCTATACCAATCAAGTTGAAACATGTTATGGAACCGGTGATCCGCGACGTCGTCCTCAGTCTCATACAAGTACGGGTCCTCTAGTCTCTTGTGCATCAAATCATGTTTACCCCACTTGTAGTCTACCATCATCCTGAGGGTGACAGTCAGAGGGTACTCCACCTTGGGATAGTGCACTTGGTAGACAATATTGCGCTGGAGAGGACGAGTACCCTTGTGCTACCCTGCTGACTCAACTAGATCAGTTGGTCCACCCATAAGCCCTTTTCCTTTTCCTTTGGGTTTCGCTTTTCCTTTGGCTTTTGGGTGAGTGGTCTTCTTTGAAGCAGGCTAAGATGAACCACCCATCCCATATGATGATGCCACATGAAGTACGATTGGGCTGCCGCTTTCTCTTGACCAAGGGACTTCGGACCGGAGCTATCTCCTCTTCACTAGAGGAGCCACTCCCTTTAGCATTCTTGGTACGAGGCATCTGTTAAAGAGGAGATTTACAAGCAATAAGGAACCCATATGAAGTGAGGAAGAAGCTAAACGAAGTTTTGAAGTGAACTTGGAGAGATAGAATAGAACAGGCAGGGTTGGAGTGTTCGGCCAGGGGCCGGAGACTCCAGCTAGTAGCCGGACACTTCGGCCAGACCGAGTTTCATTCGGATCGACGCCAAAAACTTGGGGGATCAAGGAATGCCTTTTGGTGGTTGTTCTATGTGTTCATACACACAACTTTGTCAAATAGTTGCTATTCAAAACTTCCTAGAAAAGCAGATCGGGCTAAAACAAATTTGAATGAAGATTATGGTATATCTATGGTTTTAGCCAAGGGAAAGCTACCAAATCACTAGCATTGCCTTAGAAACATTTGGTAGCAACATTGGAAGTATTGGAACAATCTAAACCCTTCTAGGAGAGAGATCGGGCAAAGTGAGGTTACCTTCAAAAACTTGAGGAAAACAATGATTTGAAGATCAAAGATTTCGAAGGAGGAATCAATGAGAGATTTCCCGTAGAAATCCCACTCCAAAGCTCAAGATTTGAACAAGTTGCAAAAGGAGGCAATTTTGGGGAGTTTTGGGGCGCTAGGGTTCTAAAATGAACCCTGGCGAACTGTTGGAACCTTCTATACCCCAAGGACCCCAGAGACTCCGGCCATAGGCCGGAGACTTCGACAGGGGGTCTTCTAGAATGAATTTTTCAGGCTTGGATTTGAACGGATTTTGATGATGGAAAGATGATAGAGGGAGTGAGAGACTTATGTTAAGCTCTTAACCAATGGTGATTAGCCAACAATCAACATTACAAAACAATAACCACCATAGTTAAGTAAATATTCCAAAAATGGCAAGAACGAATAAAATAGTTTTGAAAATCACTCAATGTTCTCACAAATCTTTTGTTTAACAATCAAAGAGAAGACAACAAGAAGATGTACACTATCTCAAGCCACATTGGATGCATCAAGGATATTTAGTTCATTCCTTAGTTCACAAAAGCATTTTTCATCTAGTGGCTTGATGAAGATATCGGCTAGTTGTTTTTTGGTTCTCACATGAGATACTTCAATATCTCCTTTGATTGAGTGGTCTCTCAGGAAATGATGCCGGATATCAATGTGTTTGGTTCTTGAGTTCTCACAAGGATTATAAGCAATTTTAATGGCACTCTCGTTGTCACAAAGAAGTGGAAAACGATTCAGATTGTAACCATAGTCCTTTAGAGTTTGTCTCATCCAAAGAAGTTGTGCACAACAACTCCCAGCTGCTACATACTCTGCTTCGGCTGTGGATAGGGCAACAGAATTTTGCTTCGTGGAAGACCAAGAAACTAGGGACCTTCCCAAAAACTAAGTATCTCAAAATTCTCTTAACGGCTGTCATATGGCATTCTTTGGGTGCGGCTTGAAAACTTGCACACATACACACATTAAGCATGATATCAGGCCTAGATGCACAAAGGTAAAGCAAAGAGCCAATCATAGAGCGATATACCTTTTGATCAACATTCTTATCCTTCTCGTTGAGGTCGAGATGTCCATTGACCGGCTTTGGGGTTTTGATGGGCTTGGCCTTCAACATGTCAAACTTCTTTAGCATATTTTGAGTGTACTTGGTTTGACTTATGAAGGTCCCATTCTTGAGTTGCTTGATTTGGAATCCTAGAAAGAATGTCAACTCCCCCAAATTTGACATCTCGAACCTCTGTCATTATTTTGCTAAACTCATCACAAAAAGCTTTGTTAGTAGAACCAAATATAATGTCATTGACATATACTTGGCACACAAATGTATCATTGTTAAGTTTTCTTGTGAAGAGAGTAGGATCGGCCTTTCCGATCTTGAACTCATATTTAAGGAGAAAATCCCTAAGGCATTCATACCATGCTTTAGGAGCTTGCTTAAGCCCATAGAGCGCCTTATGGAGCTTGTAGACGTTGTTGGGATACTTCAAGTCTTCAAATCCTGAGGGTTGCTCCACGTATACTTCCTCCTTAATTGGACCATGAGGAAAGCACTTTTCACGTCCATTTGTTGTAGCTTAAAATTGTGGTTAGTAGCAAAGGCAAGTAATATGCGAATTGATTCAAGCCTAGCTACGGGTGCATATGTTTCATCAAAGTCCAAACCTTCCACTTGTGAATAATCTTTTGCTACAAGCCGTGCCTTGTTCTTTGTCACCACGCCATCTTCATTTTGTTTGTTGCGGAACACCTATTTGGTGCCCACAGCATTTTGCTTTGGCCTCTCCACCAATGACCACACTTCATTTCTTGTGCAGTTGTTCAATTCTTTTTGCATGGCCATCACCCAATCCGGATCTTCGAGTGCATCTTCTACTCTCATTGGCTCCAAACAAGAGACAAAAGAGTTATGTTGACAAAATTTAGCAACTCGAGAACTAATGATTACCCCTTTATCAATATCGCCAAGAATTTGCTCAACGGGGTGATCCTTTTGTACGCTTTGGTGTACTCTTGGGTGTTGTACTTGGCATGAAGTTCGACTTCCTTCTTCTTCAACTTCTTGATCATGGGTTGGAAGATCATCTTTTGAGGTCTTCCCATGATCATCAACTTTTTGATCATTAGTTTGATCTTGATTGACATTTGGTTGATCTTGAGTTGATGAAGAAGAGTCTTGTTCACCATCTTTTGGTTCTTGTGGTCGTACATCACCAATTGGCATCCTTCTTATAAAGTCGCATGGAGCTTTTTCATCATCTACAAGATCATGAACAACTTGCTCCTCTTGGGGGCGTTTAGATTCGTCAAATGTGACATCACGCGAGACTTCAACACAACCGGTGGTCTTGTTGAAGACTCGGTAAGCATGCACATTTGAACCACACCCAAGGAAGAACCCTTCATCCACCTTGGGTGCAAACTTAGATGTCCAGGGGTTTCTTGTTGAGTATAAAGCATTTGCTCTCAAAGACACGAAAGTAGGATATGTTAGGTTTGTTACCGGTGAGTAACTCATATGGAGTTTTCTTCAAGAGCCGGTGGAGATAGAGCCGGTTGATAGCATGGCATGCGGTGTTGACGGCTTCGGCCCAAAACCGATCAGACGTCTTGTATTCATTAAGCATGGTTCTTGCCATCTCAATGACAGTGCGGTTCTTCCTTTCGGCTATCCCATTTTGTTGAGGGGAGTAGGGAGCCGAAAACTCATGCTTGATGCCTTCCTCTTCAAGGTACTCTTCAATTTGAGTATTTTTGAATTCGGTTCCATTGTCGCTCCTTATCTTATTGACCTTTACTTCAAACTCATTTTGAGCTCTACTTAGAAAGGTTTTAAGTGTGCTCTTTGTTTGCCCCTTATCATGCAAAAGAAACACTTAAGTGAAACGAGAATAATCATCTACAATAACAAGTCCATATTTTTTACCGCCGATGCTTATGTAGGACACCGGACCAAAGAGGTCCATGTGTAGCATCTCCAAAGGTCTTGAGGTCATCATCACATTCTTGGATGGATGACTTGCTCCAACTTGCTTCCCGGCTTGACATGCACTACAAATTTTATCCTTCCCAAAAGACACGTTTGTTAGTCCTAATATATGATCGCCCTTTTGGAGCTTATGTAAATTCCTCATACCAACGTGGGCTAGGCGGCGATGCCACAACCAACCCAAGGAGGATTTAGCAACTAGACACGCATTGGGTTCCACTTTAACTGCGGAGAAATCCACAAGATAAAGGTTCCCCTTCCTTTGTGCGATGAATGCTATTGAGGAATCACACTTTTGATATACGATCACATCTTTATCTGTGAACAAACAATTGTATCTGTTTTCACAAAGTTGAAGAACGAACAATAGATTGTAATTCAACGATTCAACCAAATAGATATTTGAAATGGAGACACCATTTGGGAATGAGATACTACCAATACCGAGTACGTTTCCTTCACCCATGTCCCCAAACATGATGCTTTCATCTTCGGTTGCATCCTTGTTAAGTGTTGTAAACATCTCTTCCGCTCCGGTCATATGATTTGTGGTAGCACTATCAAGCACCCACTTTCTTCCTTCGGAGTGATAAGCCTACAACAAATCAATCAAGCCTTGGTCTTAGGAACCCAAAATTTGTTTGGGTCCTCTAACGCTAGTCACAAGAGATTTGGACACCCACACACAAGTTTTGGTGTTCTTGTGACGTGGCCCAACATATCTAGCGATGACTCTACCAAGCTTGTTCTTCATTAGTACATAGGTTGCATCAAATGAATGGAACAAAGTAGAAGATAGATGCAAGTCATTAGCATGGATATCATGAGACAAGGAACGGCTGTTAGAAGCTTTGCTCTTGGCTTGCTTCTTTTGATAACTTCCTTCCTTGGTGAACTTGAGGAATTCTTTGCCATTCTTGATTTCTCTTGCATTGTGCTTGGCTCCTTCAACATAACCTACACCATCCTTGACATGAGGTCTCCTTGTGTTCATGTATGCTCCTCTAGCATACTTGGCCTTTTCTTCCTCAATTGTCTTGTCCTTGAGGTGTCATCATCTTGAAGAGTCTTGACTTGTTTCTTCAAGTCATCAATGATCTTTTCTTGGTTCACCATAGCTTCAAGATCGATGTTGGAAAACCTAGCACAATCAATAGTGGAGGAGGGGCAAGACGCTTCTCTCAAGGAAGTTGCTTCACTTTTGAGAATGTCGAATTGCACTTGAAGAGATGAATGGTCCTTTTTTAAGGCATCATACTTCTCTTGGAGTACTAACCTCAAATTTTTAAAAGCTTCACTAGTCTCATTGACCTCGGACAAAGCCTTGGTCAACTCCTCGACTTTCTTCCTCTCAAGAGCTAGAGAGTTCTCGAGATCAAGGTTTCTTTTCTTTTCAAGAACAAGCAATTCTTCTTGTTTCTCAAGAACTTTCTCTTGCCTCTCAAGATCATCCTTTTGTGACTCAAGCAACGTTATTAATTCTTCAGTTTTAAGAAAAGGAATCACATCATCATCACTATCATCATCACTAGAGAGGTAGTTGAGTTTAGTTTTGGATGATACCTTTGACCCTTTAGCCATGAGGCACATGGGCTTCTTCTCATCATCATCATCATCATCATCATCGCTTAGACTCCCAAATAGTGAGACATTGGTGGGAGTGAGTTCAAAAGTGAGAGTGGCAATCCCTCCTTCTTCGGAGTCGGAGGAGTCGGAGTTGGAGGAATCGGAATTCCACTCTTGACCGATGTGAGCTTGACCCTTGTTCTTGCTCTTGTGATGCTTGTCTTCCTTCTTCTTGTAACTCTTTTCCTTCTTCTCTTCCTTGCCCTTCTTTTCTTCTTTATCCTTCAACTTTGAACATTCCGCAATAAAGTGACCTACTTCTCCACATTCATAGCATGTTCTCTTTGAGTTTCTTGTTCCCTTCCTCTTCTCATAGGTCTTCTTGGTGAGTCCACTTCTCTTTGCAAATCTCTTAAACCTCTTCATGAGACGTGCCATCTCCTCATCACTAGATTCATCCCTAGAGTCCTCCACAACCTTCTTCTTGTGCTTTGCTTTGAGTGCTACGTTGCTTCTTGGGGGGCTAGAGTCGCCAATCAATGAGTTTACTCTTCTAGCCTCTTGATCTTGATCTTGTTGATCTAGAAGTCTTCCAAGAACTTTCTCGGTTGTGAAATTCTTGAAGTTCTCCTTCTCTCTAATGAGTGCGCAAATATGAGAGTTCCATGGTTGCAAAGCTTGAAGCAATCTCTTGCTGACATCCACATCATCCAATTTAATTCCATGTGCTATTCTTTTGTTGACAATCTCTATGAGCCTATCATGTACTTCTTGAGGCCCTTCATGTAACGACTGGGTTTTTCTTACCTTTCGATAAGTCCCGATCTTCCGTGACCTTGTCAATCCCAGAAGGTTGGCAAGCACGACATCACAAGCGATCAATCAAGAAACCATAACAGAAGTATTAAACAAGAAACAAGAATAGAAAATAGCAAGTCAAAGCAAATTTATTAGAATATAATCCTCCAAAGGGGTCTATCGGCACACAGGCCGAAAACATCTCAGAGCAGAAAGATCACTATCGAGAAGTCCTAAGAATGCAGCAACGGAAGCATCATCATGACAACGGTAGCGAACCTCCTCCACACAGGCAAGCTTGAGTGTAGGAGCTGACTTCACGGTCCGTCGGAGACGTAGTCGAAGTCGAAGCTGAGAGTATCCTCTGAAAACAACAAATTAGGAAGCCGTTCGAATACTCAGCAAACCGCATATTACCTATCAACAATGTATGCATGCAAATGGTTTCAAGGGTAAAGGCTGGCTCAAGTGCTAAATGCAAGTTTAAAATATTTTATTTTATTTTAAAGATGCAAAAAAGTTTTATTTTAAAACTGTCAAATTTTATTATCTTGCCTCGCAGGGATCTCTATTATCCCGGACGGGGGTTCACTTTAAATGCCGGTGTAATCTCCACACCCGGCCACAGCTCAAAGGTCAAAGTCCTATTTTGAAATAGAAGAGGAGGAAAGAAAATAAAACTACTCAACGAAGAACACAACTCAGGGGGTGTCCTTCCAAAAAGGACGTGGCAATGCACATTGACTGTAACTCTGCAGAGTTTATGCATCTGGACCCACGAGAAGTGCCATCGAGAACTACCGTCATTGTCCCGACGAACACACAAGACCTGTCCACAAGCTTTAACTGGCTTATCCGTCCTCTAGGATAGGGATCCCAAGTGCCTATGCAATCGGGTCCTGAGGCTATGAAGAGCCTACCACTGATCAGGTAGGGTATCTCGATCTCATATCGGGAGTCATAGCTCTACACCACACTAACACAACACCGCCAACCCACGGGTAAACAACCAGTCTCGACAAGTTTCAAGATCAAGCCACTGCCCATACAGGGTAACGTGGTGTGCATGGTTGTCAACTGAGCGTACAAGGCTCGAAGGACTCGATCTTTAATTGCCGGGGCAGGCACTCTCTCCAACCTCAGCGCCAACAACTAATAAGTCTCACGGAAAGATCCCAGCCTGGATCTTCCCGTTATACCCGTCACAGGTACATCCACAGAGACTTTCCAAATGTCCCTCAGCTCCTCATACTCTATCTTGCCCTCGCTAAATAGTTATGTATAGTTATTTGCAAAACTTACACATTTGAATCACAGTTCAAAATTATTTAACACAAATTCTATTTTTATAGTGATAGGTGTGAGATAAAAATAAATGCGACTAAGCATGGCTAAGCATAAAGATAAAAATAATTATTCTAAAGCAATCCTAGAGCTCATATTTGTGGAACAATAAATAGTCACGGCTTAGGAATGTTGCTAGCATGTTTTAAAACAGTTGTCATGCAAATTAGGGTTGCAAATAAAACATGCAATTAAAAATGCTGGGTACAAAAGTGATCAAGGAACGCGGCTTGCCTGGCAGCTCGGGATCATAGTCGGGATCCGGGACGTCGAACTAAGCGGCCTCGCGGTACTCTTCCTCGGGATCACCAGCTAAACACAACACGAACAGAGATGAGACTAGGTACGCGACAATTTAAATTCGATTAATTAAATCTAAATTTAAATTACTTGGCTAAACGTGCTCAAAACGTTCCCTAGAAAATTCTACATGACGTTCTCGACGAGACGAATTTAACGGAACAATTTTGGGAATCTTTTGAGACCAAATAGAGTTCCCAAAAATCCTTAAAGATTGCCACTACGAGAAACTAGACTAACCACAAATCGATTAACCGCAAATTGATTAGCAACCAATTAACTACCCCCATTAGCAACCAATTCATTAATCTACTGGAGAGGACAAAGGAATTAAGAGAGAGATTTAATCCTCACCATAGCACTGGAATGAGAACCAGAGACACGGAGGCGGCGATGGGAATCAGCATGCTGAAACGGAGCGGAGCCCAGTTGTGGATCGGGGTCGGCGCTTGCAGGCGACGCGTCCACACAGATCAGGGATCGTGGTGACACGGCGAGCACGTGCGCGAGACAGATTAATTGACGACTGACATGGACAGGAACGGTGCTGTCGATCGGATGACGCGGGCTGGAGTCACGGCGACCGGGTCGGCGACGTGTGGATCGGAGCGACGCGGATCAACGGCGACGTGGCGGCGCGGACACAGCAGCGGCGTTCACCCAATCTCTTCTGCGCTCGCTTGGAAAAGAGGAAAGGTAGAATGAGAACTGGTGGGAGGGGATAAGATTGAGGGATAAGAGATAAGGGAAGTGGGGGGTATTTATAGGAGGGTTCAATTTGGGGGTTTGGAGGAAAAATTAATTTCAAACCAACAAAAAGCTCACGGGCTAAAATATTCTGACGCCAGAAAAATCAAAAGGAGAAATTTCGAAATTGCACGGAATGAATTTGGGATAATCTTCTCTTCGATTAATTTGAAAATTCCAAGATGTTACACTTCATCTTTTTTTTGAATGAATAAGTTGTATTTGCCTCTTAGAAGATCTTCCCTTGCTTCCTTCACCAAATCGGTACCTTCATGAATGATTTGCAATTTCTTCCATATTAGATGAGCACTTGATATCCCCATGACCTTGTTGTACTCGAATGGACTTAGAGCGGAAATAATTGCGGATGTGGCTTGATCATTTCTATGAATGTTGATCTCATCTCTTGCGGTTGGATTTTCTCCATTCTCAAATGTGAATCCTTCTTTGATGATCTTTGTGATTGGTAGCCCCATTGATCCCAAATATGACAGCATTCTAAACTTCCAATGTTCATAGAAAGTTCCATCAAAATGAGGAATCTTTCCGAAACCTTGTCCCATCTTTGTCTCATTCCTCAATTCTTCATAGTTGAATGGCATAGCAGTGTATTGAGGGCCGCTGGGGTTTGTCCTTTGAGATTGAGATGTACTGGTGTTGTTTCCTCCATTGCTGCTTTCGGCACTCGAACCAACACTTCCGGTGTTGGTCGACATCTTGTAATCTCCAAGCGTTTAAGCTTCAAAGAGATTGCTGCTCTGATACCAATTGAAAGTGGCCTAGAGGAGGGTGAATAGGCCAACCTAAAAAGTTTTCTGCAAATTAAAACTTAAACAAACTGCCAGTTCCTCGGACACTTCGGCGTCAGAGACTCCGGTTACTGACCGGACACTCCGGCCAACACTTTAAACTTCGAATGCAGGAGTTTAAGCTAGATGTAGCAAATCTACTTGAACCAAAAGATAAATCGGAAGAACTAGAGCAACCAGGAAGAAGTAAATAAAGCTAGAACAAGCTACCCTAATAGATCGATGCCGAAAAGTAAGTAAGAGGGTAATAGATCTCAAACCGGTAGGAAACAAGAAGCACACGGGGACACAAAGATATATCCCGAAGTTCAGATCCACTAAGGATGCTACGTCTCCGTTGAGAAGTTCACGAGGAACTGGGTTTCACTCAACATATTTTCTCTTTCAAGACGACCACTAAGGTCGAGATGAGTGCTTCACTATCAAATCCCGTTCGAGAGGGCAATACAAACTTCTCGGGGCTTCACCACACGAATTGGGAGCTCCTGTATGCTAATCGTCTAATAGCTCGAAACTCCAAGAGTAACAAACACGAAACCAAGCTTCCACCTCCACAAATGCTTGTTGGAATCAATGGGATGCTCTCAAAGCCTTGGAAGATTGCCCTCTCACTTTCCTTGCTCAAATCTAAGCAAGGAAGCCGTAGCCAGAGTGTGAGAGAGTGAGAGAATGAGCTCAAGTGTACTCAGGTCGAAAATGAGGCTAAGAGATGGTTCTGCCTGTTGGGGAGGAGTCTTTTATACTCCTCACTACTGAAAGAGTTGTTGGGGTGTCAGAACCACCGGAGTCTCTGGTCAAGGGCCAGACACTACGGTATCGGAGCGTCCGGCTCTAGGCCGGACGCTCCAACAAGTATCAAGGAGGCACAATTCAAACGTCGGAGTCTCCGACTAGGGGCCGGACACTCCGGCAAGAGGTGTACTAGACTTGACAGAAAATACCCAAAGTCTCCGGTCCAGGGGTCGGACACTTCGGCGAGTGGTGTACTGGAGTCCGGATAAAAATTCTCGGAGTCTCCGGCCTGGGGCCGGACACTTCGACGAGGGGTGTTCTCGAATCCAAGGAAAAAGCCCGAAGAGGGGTCCTCTGGACTCGAATAAAATGGGCCAGAGTCTCCAGCCATGGGCCGGATACTCTGGCCAGGGGTGTTCTAGAAATGATGTTTTTTGCTGGATTTTGAGCATTTGCTTCAGATTTCCACTTCATTTCCCGTCCCTCTTAATAGTACGACATGCCTAAACTCAAGGATGAAAATAAAACAATGAGAATCTTTAGTAAGCTTCGCTTTAGGCACGTCTCATCTTTTCTCTCTTTTTGATTACCTGCAATCCTTCATAGAACTAAATAGAATGCGTTAGCTCTTTAATTCCGTTGTCATTTATCCCCAAAACCCACAAGGGGCCTAGATGCACTAACAGAGGGGTATCAAGAAAAAGTGACGGCCTTGTTGCCATCTTTTCCACGCTTGTACCTCAACGAGTTCTTCGAAGATTGTGCGGAGGAGAGGTGGGCATGTCCATGTCTTCTACACTGTACTTCAGTGCTGCCCCCGAAGGGTGCTGGAATTAGTGTCGAGCAATATCGACACCATCTCCAAGCTTGTACCTTTACAAGTGCTTTTTGGATTCAAGTAAAGGTTTATAGTTTGTTGATTTAAAAATATCAAATTTTTACTGCTTAGGGGTTCATTGCTCTATATATGTACCTTAGTCCTTTAATATGAGCTTGGAGTTAAGTTAGTAACTTACTTCGTAGCTGTGGTGCCTATGATAGTGGTTAACTTTATTTATTGCATACTCCACGGGTTGTAGAGGTAGGTGGCAGGTGGTGACAACCCTGTTCGTCCTTCGTAGTCATCCATGTTCGGGTTCATAGTAGTGTGGGAAGCCGAAGCAGCCTGTGGATTCAGGAGGATACCGGTGCCCAAAGTAACGTGGTAGGAATCAGCCTTACCTTGTCACCAGACTTAGCTATCTTGAGAATCTCTCTATACCCCTACCTACCTAGTTTCTGTTGTCCCTAGACGAAGTTAGAAGATAGTACACACACATTTCTCATGTTTGATAACCTTGGAATACTCTAAGGAAAGTGCTACAACGGTATTTCATGCACTTACGGATTTATCTATGATGTAGGAGTAAGAAATACCAACACCAATGAACCCTTCAATTTGGGCTGTAAGAACATCTTCTCTATACTCCTTCTAGTCACCAGACTACTTCAGTGACTAACTCCTTCGCCGATATAGTCACTTTCATTCTTCTATGAAACCTGCAGCCTTCATAGTTACCGGACTGTCCTGTGACATTTCTTCAAACCAATTTTTCTTTTTTGGCAATTCACATTCTCCATAGTCACCGGATTGTCTGGTGACCATTTTATCCAATGGAACAGTCAATTTCACCTTCTTTCGAAATGCTGATTCTTAAAGTCATAGGAGTGTCTGGTGACATATTTATTCCGCAGCTGAAACTTGGATTCTTCACTTTCAACTTGTTTACAATTTCCTTCTCTTGCTTCCTCAACTTGTCCTTCATCACCTTCGTGCCATTAGGGACTCATAGAGCAACCAAACACCCTAACACGCATGTTACCAAAGAGGAACAACTTAGCCCCTCTTAATAATACCGGTTTTTCTTATGGACTCAAAACCTACATCTAAGCCACACTTGGTTTTATCTTATTCTTAGCCTTGATCTCTTATCGCTGCCCACGAGCCCATCGGCACAAGCCCCACCTCCCCGTCCCATCCTCCCGCCACCACACCAAACCCATCGACCGTTCCGATGGTGATGCCCTAACTCCCAGAGTGGCAGAGCTCCTGATCCGGTATGCATACACCTTGCCCTACAACTTTTGTCATAAAATTCCTTGATGTATTCAAAAAATTTGCTAAAATTATTACTCATGTTTATAATAACATTACTGATAAAACAAATTATAACAAAATATACTATATTTATCATATTCTTTGCATCAAACAAATGGTCAACGTTAATGTTTAAAGTCGATAGTTTCAATATTTTAAAACTGAAGGGACTAATTTGATGTTGTGGGCATCTTTTTTTGCCTTGGCTGAACAAGCTGTCACTGTCCACTAAAAAAGCGAAGAAGGGAGCCTCTGAATGCTTCTCTGCTTTTTCCCTAGCCATGTATCTCATCTGTGAAGCCTGCGAGCTTCCTTATTCCCCCACCCATGAGTCGCAACCGCGGCAAGTCACCATCCTCCGCACCGTCGTCTTACACGCCACCACCCTCCACCCCTTCGTCCTTCATGCTGCTCTCCTCCGCGCTGTCATCCTCTATGCCCCACGAGCCGCATCGTTGCAAAGCCATCCTCCACTAGGGATGAAAACGGAACCCGTTCTGTTCTGAACCGAATCTCATATTTGTTCCGATCATTTCTGAAATTTTAGGAATTTATTCGGAATCAGAATGAAAATGAATTGAGGGTGATCAGAATCGGAATCGGAAATGATTTTACCAATATTCCGATCATAATTATGGTTCCCATATTTCAGTCGGAATATTATCGTATTCTTTCCAAATTCAAAGAAATCGGAATAGCCCACAAACACGGCCCAGCGAGCGGCCTAGCCAGCAGACCTGCTAAGCCATATGTGCACATGACACAAAGCCCTGTCCAGCCTCTTAGGCGCGCCCGGACGAGCCACGCAGGGACTGCCCCACCGGCCTGCCACCTGGGCTGCCGCCCACGGTTCTCCACTCATTACTGCTGCATGCATCGGCTAAAGTCAATACGTCTCACCATGTCTATGTCTCCACTTTGCTGCAATCAAAATTTTTAAAAATAATGAGGTATTCCCAAGGACTAAGCATAACTCATATATCCGGTACATGTATTCTATTATTAATGTATGTGAGACTAAGATTATTTGTGAGTCACATTGGACATGGAGGTTGGTATTTATAGATTTTTGATTTGAATTATCATTTTCCGATCGTTACCGTGATACTATACATTCGATGCTACGAGTTTTCGAATTTGGAATATTCCGATTCCGACTATTCCTTTTTCGTTTCCGTACGGATAAAAAATATGAAAACAAAAATGATTAGGATGTTTTTCTGATCATTTTCATTAGTTTTCATCCCTATCCTCCATGCCCCCTGTAGGCTACTCCCGAGACCTGTCCTCCTTGTTGCCGCAGCCTCCCCACGCTAGCCGAGTGCAAGGATCAAGGATACCGAGAAGGGAGATTTGAATCAGTGGACTTATAGGATTTAATTCGCTACAAACTTAAATTATGAGACTCAAACCACGACAAGAGCAACCTACTCAATTTTAATAGGCCAAGACCCTTAACAATGCTAGTGATGAAGAAAAAACAACAAGTAAGCACTAGCATGATAGCCACCAAGAGGAATCATAAAGCAACCTAAGACTCTACTCAAGCGTATGAAATGCGGAAAGAAAAAAGAGAGAGTTAAGAGAATGCTTAGCAATTTTTTCCTGAGATCTCAAAAGGTTGACGCCTTACCCTAATCCTCATTGGATCACTCCCGTCGGAGTCGTGATCCCTCCCGTCGTTTCTGAAACAATGCTCCCAAGGGTATGCTCCACTTCCTGGAGCAAAGTCACCGTTGACCCGACTGTAGCATACAATACGCTCATACCAGAGCAGGCCTCCAAGGCTCCGAGCGCTCCCACTTAGTGTCCCTTTCAAGGGGGGACCCGAAAACGTTCACAAACCTGGCATTATCTTTCTTAATCTCTTTGGAAGCTCAAAAACCGACTCCTAACCGGTCTACACCGCCAAAACCAAGAGTAATAGGCAAAGATCACTCCTCTCAAAGCCCACAAGTTCAAGAAGTGTATGAATGCTCCTATAACTCTCCTGCTAGCACCAAAGATCTCCAATCTTGTGTTGTGCTTTCTTCTTGGTGTTCTTTGGTCTCTCACAATTTTGCTCCAGCAATTCAGACCTTAGGCACACGACAAAACGTCCCCCTCCACGGTTTAAATTGGCTCCAAGCTCAGAAATACCATTAGAATGTGATGTCATAAAGCTGACTGATTTTGCTAGTCATCAGACAATTTGGTGACTACTCCCACCGGACCGTTCGACGCACCACCGAACTGTCTGGTGACTCTGTCTTCTCGCAGACTAGGGAAATACCTTCTCTGAAATCCACTCCATATGACACCGGACTGTCCGGTGCATACCTTCATGAGACTGTCCGCACCGGACAGTTCGGTGACTAACATTTTGACTTTCAGAGACACCTCTTTTGGACTTCGTCTTCTGCCTCACCGAAACATCTTCTCTTCGACTCTAGAGAGCATCTCTCTTTGGACTGGCTTCTCTTGGCTCACCGGACTATTCGGTGGTCTCACCAGACTGTCCGGTGAATTTTCTTCTTCTACCTTCGTCTTCGACTTGACTTCAGCTCTCGTCCTTCACTTCCTCTGCCATCTTTAGTGCTTTCTGAGGTAACTAAGAGCATTCATATCCCCTAACACTTGTATGAACCAAGAACGAATGATTTGACCCCCTTAATAGTATCGACGATCCTATAGAGTCTCTAACTAGTCCTTAGCCTTGATCTATCAAAACCCGAAACTTCTCTTCATTGGGATCGTCCTTGTCATTCATCGAGAAAGCTCACCATGTTGTAGAGATTTAGCGGGGTGGCACCTACTATCACAATCGTTACCTATGGTGCTCATTTAATCACCAAAATCAATTCATACTTTTTAGGGGACCTCAAAAGTCATGAAGCTTACAATCTCCCCTTTTTGGTGATTGATAACAACCATAGTACTCACAACAAATTTCAAACGAGATGGTATAAGATAAAGAAAGAAGGACACCTCGAAAGAGAAACTTACCCCCTTACCTTGATGACTTCCCCTAGAAATTTGCATGAGTTCTCCTCTTTTTTCTTCCTTTTGAAAGCTGATCTCCCATTTGTGAATATTCTCTCCCCCTTTGTCATCTAATCATACAAAAAGATGGCATCGAGAAAGCATATAGTGAAGAGAGATGCTGGATAGACAAAGGTTAGTACATGATAGATATAAAGGGAGCGCAACACATTGGAGAACCTGTAAGACAAACACAACATAGGGGAATCATGCACAATAAGACTACAGGGTTAGTTCAAAAACCAAGTGAATCTCAATAAGATAAAACATCAAATAAAACACAAGCTCATTAAAATGTCACAAAGAGCTAATGAAATCCGCCAAAAAACCCAAAGCCCTAGCTACCCATCCACGGCCTCCCCCTAGACAGCTAGCCTCTCAATATGATACAACCACATGGCACACTCTCGAGACTCTAGACCTAAGAAAGTCTAATCCTCTACAGGCGCGACTAGAGAGTCGGGTGCAATGACAACTAGTGGCTGCTCCTCTGAAGCTGGCTCGATCACTGCTGTCTCATCTCCTGGCTGCTCTGTGTCATCAAATGCGCTCAGACCAGAAAATGACGTCGGGGAGGGCTCTTTGCCATCAGTGGAAGCTGGCTGACCTGCACGGGCTGTGGCAAGGGCCTGAGCTGCCTCCTCTAAAGAGTATCTGACCTCAACCAAGATAGCTGCGTATGAGATACTAGACTGCTTGCGGCTGTGGTGGCTGCTGGCTCTGCCTCTGTAGCTGCTGACAGTGGCTCTGTCAAAACTGACTCAACAGTGGTAGCCTGAAACGATAGAACTCTCAGAGCAAACGGAGAGCTACCTACTACTGTCCCTGTCTCCAATGCCTGTACTGACACTTTGGGCTCAACTGAAACAAAAGTGCCGACATGGAGTACCAGGAAATCGGAGAGAACTGAGAAGATGTGACTGGGATACTAACTCTTCCAGTAGTCACTGTCGTGCTGGCTGCTCCAAAAGGTACGAATGGTTAAAGCGGAACTGAGAGAAGTGTGCTGAAGCTGGGCTGCTGCTGCTGCTTGCTAGCTAATGAAGTTGTGCTGTGAAGGCTGGCATAGACGAGTACGGTGGCTGAGGGGCTGTCAGCTGTAGCTGTAAGGGCAGGGGACCGAGTAGCGTAGTCATCAAAAATGTAGGCAAAGGTGGCATACTGATCTCCTAGATATAACATACTATAACTCCAAAACCGGTAGACATGTATGATATGGCCGCTGTCATCTCTAACTAAGTGCGCTACGACCTCTCGTGAAACTCCCTGTTCTGCCGTCTCCTCTCCTCAGCAATCTCTCTCTCCATCCTGAGCCTCTCCTCAATCTAGAGGCGCTTGAGTTGGATCCTCTCCTCGAACCCGGCCCTTTCACGCTTGATCCTCTCCTACTGCTCCTGTCTGAACCTCCTCTGCTTGGCCTGCTCTTCCTGGATAGCATCTAATCTGGCAACAAGAGCAGGAGCAAGAGTGGCACGAGAGGTAGGTGTCTCGGCCTGACCCGGAGCCTCAGTGCTCCCAACCCTGGGTTGTGCTCCCTTCGGAGCCTCAGTCTCTACCTCATACTCCTTAGGGGATGTGGTCTCCTTTCCTCCAGAGGTGCTCTGAGAAGCAGACACTCTTAATACCTTGGAGTCAGATGGCTTAGCTGGATTGAAGGCTGCGGTAATTTGTGGCAAGTCAGCGTACTCTGCCTTAGTCATAACTCTAGCTTTCCTAAGCAACAGACAAATATAAGGGGCAAAATGTAACTGCTGAAATCCAATCACCTCATATATCACGTCCTCCATTAGTGCAAGCAGCAAGTCTGTCAGATCAAACATCTCATGCCTCAGCAGAAAGCAAAGCAGCCACTGATGTAGTATGATAACATGCTCTCTATAGCCAGCCTTCAGGGCAATAGACCTGCCCAGCAACCCTCTCAATACACATGCCTCGTTTGTCAGCCTCCGAGGGTGCCTTGAGTAGTGCTCCCCATGTGGTGGCGGGTAAGCAACACTCAGTCTCTCGTCACTTGGTTTCATCCCTCCAAAAAGTTGATATGGTGGCAAGAAATCCAGATGGGCCAATGCGTGGATCTGTGTCACAGAAGATATGAACCTCAAAGTAGAAATGACATCGGATCTCTCGAAACGATGTGGCTCCCCTCTATATAAGAACCATAGCTGTGACTGTTGGGAGATCCACAAGGAGGCATAAAACTGTAACACTACCTCCTCACTGTATCTCATGGGCTGGGTGACCAACTTTGTCAGATCGGATAAATATGCAATGTGCTCCTCCATGTCTGTCCCAACTCCTCTGCTTAGTGCCTAAAAGGAACAGTGGCGGTGTGTGGCAAACACTGAGCCCTTGCCCTTAGTGGCAAGATGACGTCAGAGAGCCTCATATATCCTTCGCTAAAGCATTATCCAAAACTGGCCAGCTTCGGCATGTCGCTCTAAGGGGACCCATAATGTGAAGTCTACTCTCCTCTTGGCCTTCATGGCTTGACCCGTGATCTTCAGCGGATCAACCTTCTCCTTTGCGACTCTGGCCATAGCCCGGCGAGCTCTCTTGGCGCTGGCTGTGCAGACTGAGCATACCCCAACTCTAGAGTGAGGACACCTCTGTGGCCTCGTCGATGAAGACTGCTGGGCTGCCTCTCCCTCCGCGGTTCTCGATTGTCATGAACGACTGGCATGAGCTCTCTACGACTACACCTCTGTAACAAGGGGTGTGGTCGCCACTCTCTGATGGGTCGACCTCCTTAGCTCCCTTATCCCTCTACACCAGATATCCTCAGCACTCCACTCCTCCTCTGTGGAGGCACATCCACCTCTGTTGATGCCAGCGCTCGATCCCACTCAGGATCTCCTATCCTTTGCCTCTTCGTCATCTTCTCAGGCTCTACGGCCTTTCCCTTCCCCTTCTCCTCAGACGGTCTATGTCGGCCCATACTGTCAACTGTAACAAGAGATATACTGCCACTATAAGCACAACTAACCAGCTGACCTCACAAGATAGGATTAAGAGCTTGGCTCTTATACCATCTAAGATAGCTCTGGAATGCCGCTGAAAACTCTGTCACTGTCCGCTGTCCTGAACCACTGCCTAAATTGTCACTGCACCACATAGGTATATATAAAAGTTGTAAGCATCGCAGGCAAGTGACACACAAAGAAGTTCTAGCAGTGGAAACAAAGACATATCACTGATCAAATGAAGCAAATATGATCACTCTTGATATCGACGAACTAATGCCACAATTCAAATGAAAGCAATGCACTCAAATTGTGACACTCGCGACAGGAAGACTCAATGCCAAATCAAAATATAGAAGAGATAACCTCAATATGGCAACAAGTAGAGGGAATGACAACTAATCATGTGAATTGGCAATAAAAGATTAAACTTTTATCAATTGTACTAATTTTCCGCAATTAATTAGCTCTAAGGTACGCGGGGTATTTTCTGATGAAATGGATGAGGTAGAAATGATTTCCCAGCGGAGAAAAGCCGGAAACCGCCAAAGGAGACAACGAAACCTCGTCCGATCATCTCAACTCAAAAACCCTACTAAGGGGACGTTGCGAGTGGGTGGGTTAGGGATGCAAGCGAGAGAGTGAGGTAGCGGTGTGGGTGCGGACCAGGGCGGTGGAGGATGACGCGGCCCAGGCGGCGATGGAACATGGCGTGACGGCGATATGGAGGGTGGTGCAAGGCAGGAGTTTGGCTTGGCATGGGTGCGTGGACGCGATCGCAGGCGCAGGCAGGCGAGGGGCACGGCAGCAAGAAGCATAGGCATGGCTGTGGCCAGAGACGAGCGAACAAGCGAACGTGGCAGGGGCGGCGAGGCGATGCACGACAGTCGGTGACGAATACAGCGTCGGTTGATCGGGCATGCACAAGTGAATGAGAAAGAAAAGGAAACCCACTTGCATGATGGATAAACCAAAATCAACGGCCAGAATTAAAAACAAGGAAAAAGGATGGCCGAGATTGCGCTGAATCGGAGACTCATCAGACTGTTCGGTCTTATAAATTTGTTTGGTGACTATAGAAGTTCAGACTATTTGGTGTCTGCAAAATTTCGATTCTAGAGAAGCAACCACTTCGTCTTCTAGTCATCGGACTGTCCGATAGTTCATCGGACTGTCCGATGAACTCGTTGAAATGTCCAATTTTTGTTCGATTCTGCTGCGTTGACTGATCACAAAGGTATAATCACCGGACTGTCCGGTGAAGGCGCCAGGACTTTCGGTGACCTCAAGGAGTTGCAGAAACAAAGAAATTCTTTCTAGAATTTAAGTGTCCTCACGAAAGAACCAAATAAACACCACACTTATCTTGAATGAGAACTCTCAAACACTCCTTTTTAAATAGATAACCCTGAAGGGTTTAGTTTACGCAAATCGCAATAAGATCAAGCAATAAATCCAAAGTGATGTGAGGTTCGGTCCCGATCTTTCGATGGAGATGGTAATAATAATTGGTGGAAGGAAGCGACGTTCACGGCCCGACTACAACTGTCCAAGACGTTGCGTCTTAACAACCAATACATCGATTCCAGAGGGTGAGCGCGAACTTGTGGAGCGCGATCAACCAGCCATGAAGGCATTCTTCATGCAAGCAATCGTAGAACAAGCAAGAACGAGATGAACAAGCACTGAATTGCTAGATAAATATACGAGTTCAATATGAAACAACAAAAGATGGGGTTCCGATGGTAAGAAGTCGGGCGGTCTAGTCGACACGCGCGCTGCAAGCGAAGTAGCAGTGGCTAAAGTTCAATCTATCAAAGCCCAAGTGTTCTTGGTAGCGGCTGAGGCCTTAAACTAGGGTGGAGGACGACCAGGGGATGCTGGGGTCGACCTCAAACCTTAGGATGCGCCCCTAATGGGCTCAACTCGGTACACAGGCCAACGGCCTAAGTTAGGGTGACGCAGCACCTTCTGTAGCAAAATGTTGATTGGCACTGATTCTGATATCGTATGAAGATGGGGTATGATCCGAGTAGACTTGATAAACTTTCTATGAAGTACTTGAACGTCCAAAACGGACCCTGTATGAAGTCGTGGCAGGCGTTAAAATTTGGTGCTGTCCTGCAATCCGAATCCTGCCTGCGCGACTCTATCTCCTGGTTGGTTTTCTCCTTGGTTCCTAAACAACACAAGTGTACACTAATTTCCATGGTCTAAAGAAGTTGAACATGAGCTTAAGGGTGAACTTACTTGATGATTAAGTTGACGTGCACGAGCGCGAGTCATAGGACCTGTAAACCGGAACATGTGTAGCTGTAAGGGAGGTGGACATGTCGATAGTGTTGATGTCCTCATCATCCTCCCCACTTGAATTAGAGTCGTCCTCGACTCAAGTTTAGAATGCAAAACCACCACTCGACCATGCCATCCTGAAATCATGAAATGTGGAGACCACGAGGGTATGTATGTGATCTCATTATCCTCCCTCATTTGATTTGGAGTCGTCCTCGACTCAAGTTCAGATTGAATACCAGCCACCCCACCATGCCCTCTACAAACCGCATAAGGTGGAGGCCATGGAGGTATTTTGATGCAGTCATGCGGCACAGCAAAGACATATAATATCTCATCATTCTCCCCTTCTATATAGCAAGCCGTCCTCGGCTTGATCGAGTGGTCGCCACAATTGCTTGTTGTCATATTCGGATGAGCGATGAGCACGTAACCAGGGCACAATGTAGGTAATTAAGAGATCGGATCTGAAATCTCTCACCGAACAATCTTGAACTCTGATGCCACATGATGCGAGGTTCGGTCCCGATCTTTCAATGGAGATGGTAATCACGATTGGTGGAAGGAAGCGCCGGTTGTTGTCTCGATCTCTCACCGAACACTTGTCCTTGGAAGTCTTGTCGTTGAGGGCGTGGTAATCGATGCACAAGCGCCAGTTGTTGTCTGCCTTCCACACCAGGAGAACCGGGGTGAAGGCAGACGTACTCGGTCAGATGATTCCCTGTGTGAGCATGACTTTGCACTGGCACTCCAGCTCATCCTTCTGGAGCTGTGGGCACTGGTATGGGCAAACAGCTACCAGTGCGGTGCCGAGGAGCAGGTGGATGCAGTGGTCGTAGGGTCGTGCTGGAGGTAGGCCCCATGGCTCCTCGAACAGATCGTCGAACTGGTGAAGGAGGCGGTCCAATAGTGGTAGGTCAAACATGCTCCCAACGGAATATAGCTCCGATGTCTGGCTGTCAGTTGGGGAAGACCCCACTCCTTTCCAGGTGATGTGCCGTGATCCTCGCATGAAGGCCATGCACAAGTCCTCAAAGTCCCAGTAGGATTGGCACCAGTGGGCGCAGGAAATCGACACCGAGGAGAACGTCAAAATCTCCAAGGTCAATGCCGAAGCAGCTTATGGTGAACTCCTTGGTGCCGATAGTCAGCGCCGCCACGCGTGCAACTCCTTTACCGGGAACACAGTCACCATTCGCCACCAGGACCCTCATGGTGGGATGTGGCACCGTTGGTAAACGGAGCGTGCGTAGTACCACTCCGCTGACGAAGTTATGGGTAGACCCGGAATCGAGTAGGGCCAGTAGACGGTGGCCGTGGATTATGACATGTAGGTGCATGGTGTTCTCCGTTCAAACGCCTGCAATGGAATGGAGGGAGACCACAGGTGGGGCTATCGTGTCATTGCCCTTTTTGGCCGCTGCCGGCTCTTTGTGGGGTGGGGCAGCCGGCTCAACTGCTGTCATGTCGTCGAAGTAGCCGGTCACCTCCAAGTAGAACAGTCAATAGCACTGGTGGCCAAGGACGTAGGGTTCGTCACAGATGTAACAAAGCCCTTTTCTCCATCTGCTCGGCTGGCGTGAGCCGTCGGACAGCGCGCGTCAGGGCAAGAGGGGCGGCCACTGGCTATGGTGCAGGCAGCGCCAACGGCATGCCCTGGTTTGGCGCGGTTGCACTGGCTAGCTTGCCGGGCAGTGGCGGCCCCAAGCGCTGTTAAGGCCATGCCACACGTGGCGTGGGCACAGTCGCCATGGCGGCTCGAACGCTCATGCAAAGTGCAAAGTTGTCTGCAGATCCTAAGGCTCGCGTAGTTTGATGTCCACCTTGATGTGTTCCAGAAAGCCCCCCACAAAGAACTCCGTCTTCTGGAGAGGAGACAGATCTCGGGCATGGCACAAGATGGCATTGAAGCGGTTAGCATTGTCCTGGACCATCGACAGGAAGGGCAGCTAGGTGAGCTTGAAGAGATGAGTGCCCTGGATCGCGAGACCGAAACGCAGGTGGCAGAGCTCTTTGAAGCGCTGCCAGCTGAGCTGGGAATGCCCTCATCTTGTTCAAGGGTGTAGAACAAAAGTCCGAGCTGCGCGAACCAAGTGGTAGGACGCAAGCTAGACCCGGTCCGAGGCTAGGGTGAACTAGCCACGGAAAAACTGCTCACAATGATTGAGCCAGTTCAGAGGACCCTTGGTTCCATCACAGGTGGAGAAGTCCATCTTGCAGAAGCGAGGCGGCGGCGACACGAGGTAGGTCGTGGTGAAGACCGTTCCCTCTATTGGCGCTATGGGGGTAGCTGGGTCCCTCGAGCCCATGCACGTGAGATCACTCGAGCCCGTGCACGTAAGATCAATTACGTGATTTACTTATGAATAATGGAGACGACCCAAATGCAAGGGGAGTCCCCTAGGAAGGTCTCAGACTCCTGAACAGCACCAATTTGTGATGATCACCACGATTTCATACGAACTTCGATTTTATCATGCAAGTATTTGTTGGAAAGCTCCTCACATATACTTTCAAACAGATCTAGCCTCGCCTTCATACCATATCGTAATCAGCGTCAATCATCATTTGAAAACGCAAGGTGCTGTGTCACCCAAACATGGGCTGTTGGCCCGTGTATCAAGTTGAGCCCATTAGAGGCACGTCCTAGGTTTTGAGGACGGCCCAGCACCCTTGGTCGTCCTCCACCCTATTTAATGGTCTAGTTGCCACCAAGAACACTTAGGTTTTCTTTTGTTATAGTTTAGCTTTTGTACAAATTTTCTGATCTTCGGTTGTGTCCAACGACCATCTGTGGGAACCCACGTTCGAGAGATTTCTGGTTTCCACATCTTGTTCTTGCTTGTTCTTCGATTACCTGCAGGAATTGATCTTCGTGATCAAGTTGATCTTATTCTTCTGGCGAGTTCAATAACCATTCAGAATTGGTTCTGCGATTGGTAAGGCGCACATGACCTGTTCGTTTGTAGTCAGATTGTGAGGGTCGACTCCACCAAATCGATAGTTATCACCTCACCGAAAGATCATGCATCTCAAGTCCTATCAAGTGGTATCAGCTTTCAGGTTGCTCGGTGAGATTTATCTCATTTGTAGTTTTATTCATATTACTATTGTCCACATAAAAGCCAAGAAAAATAATACTTGATTCATTCTCGCTGTCCTAGACCTTTTCGGCCTTTGCGTCTTCTTTATAGTATTTTGCTTTGTTTAGTTCGTGCTGCATTGCGTCGGTCAGAGTTGCTGTTTCAACCATATATTTACTTTCCATAATCATCTCATTCAACTTTCTATATTCAAAACACAATCTTGTTTTTTGGCAAAAATCTGGATGCAATCTATAAAAGAAAGAAAGAATAAAAAAATTCGGAAATCTTGATCTCACGGGATTTGGAAGCAATCAAGGAAAATCAGGAACAATCCTCTAGAATCAGGAAACACTACTACAAAACGAGCCTACGGTTTCACTCAAAAAATTATAACAATGTCGGCTGAACGTAACTGCTGACACTAACAAGTCTCGATGGCCTCCCAACGTTACGACCCGACACTGTTGTGACCCCAACAGTGTAGGACACAAGTGACATCATCCTACAAAATGAGACAAATTTCTCACATTATTCAATAGTGTCAGTATTAGTAGACATCACGAAGAACTGATAGTACAGAACACGACACCAGTGTCGGTCATTGCTTACTCCATCCACATCGAACATAAGAAAGAAACACTACAGTGTCGGACAAACATGATCTAACAAAAACCGACACTGATAATGAATATATTAGTGTCGGTCGAGATGACGTCAAGAAAAACTGTAACTAGTGTGTTTTAGCAGTGTCGGTTTTTGGTGTCGTAGGTCAGACGACACTGCTATCGCCTGTATTGTGTCGTTTATGCTGATCTCAATACGTCCGACACTGGTATTTCGTGTATAAATACTCGTCCCCTTCCTCCCGTCGGGGCACTCTATTTGATTCTGTTTCTGAGAGTGTGTCTGTACATCGGCCAAGAAATTTGGAATACAAGGGGGGACGGTTTTCATTCCGTTTTTAATCAAAGGATATTGCTTCAAGAGGTAAATCCATATCATGTTTCAAAGTTTTATGGTCTTATGATGTGGTTTTAATGTAGGTTTAGGGCCAATTTGATGATACACAAGAGAAAGATTTGGCACCGATCAATCGTGATGGTAAATTTGTGTTTGAATTAGTCAGAAATATCCATACCGTCTTTGGTACGGCAGTGAAAGGGAAAAAAAGGAAGAAAAATGATAAGGCTCTAGGAGATGTTCTGTTTAAAAAATAGTCGATATTTTTTGATATTTATCATACTGGAAAGAGTTGTAGATTGGCCATTCCATAGATACTATGCATGTTGCAAAAGGTGTTTTTGATAGCACGATTGGTACCTTATTGGATATCCCAGGCAAGATAAAGGATGGACTTAGAGCACGTAGGGACCTAGAAAAAATGGGAATAAGGCCAGAACTTCATCCTCAGATAAGACCAAATGGAAAGTATTACCTTCCACCGGCTAGCTTTACCCTCACACTTGAGGAGAAAAAATCAATATGCAAGTGTCTGTATGGTGTTAGAGTTCCCACAGGTTTCTCATCGAATGTTAAGAATCTCATTTCAATGTTTGAGCTGAAGATGACTGGGTACAACACTCATGACTGTCATACCATGCTCACCCTTTTTCTCGCTATTGCAATCAGGTTTGTCAAAGAACCATCCATAAAGATGGCCGTCATACGAATGTGCCACTTCTTCAATGCTATATCCTAGAAGGTAATCGACATTGCTGAGTTGGAGAAGACACGTAAACAGATGTGGGAGACTATGTGCCAACTTGAGATGTGCTTCCCACTATCTTTCTTTGATATGATGGAGCATTATATGATTCACAGTGTCGGTGTTCTGACCACCGACACGGTAAAATTTACGTAATAAGAGGGAGTATCGGTGCGCTCTTCATATTCGAAGTTGCCAAGTCTACGAAAGACTCGAGTGGTTCAGACCGTCGGCGAGGCGTAATTCCCTACATCCAGGGGCGAGAGGGATCAAATCGTATGAACTCAAGAACAAGAGTACAATGGCGAAAGGGCTTTGGCTCGAGCCAAGAACCCTAGCACACGTGGGTGGATGTTGTTACAGTGGAATGGCTTGAATCTAACTAGTCTTGTCTAAGGTCCCCTGGTACCCTTTTATATAGGGTCGGACCAGGGTCTTCAACTTGGTGCCTACGAAACCTTCTGGCCCTTCGTCAGGTGGGGCCTCTGTAGTCGCCTGAGTTGGTCGTTTGGCGCCCGCTGACACCGAAGCAGATTGTCGGTATGTCCTTTGTCCAGTCTTATGGGACAAAGGACACTTTTCTGTTTAGCTTTACCATCGACAGGGATGTTTTACCGATCGTTTGAGACTTCTCAGTGTCAAAGACCGCCGTGGGCCAGTAAAATCCCTGACGGAAAACTTTCCCGACCATGGTCCTCGGGGCGGCGTGGTGCCCGCAAATTGTCGAGTGGATGTCGTCAAGGAGATGGAGACCCTCTAGGAATGCAACGCTGGATAACGCCGCTGGGGCTCCGCTTGTAGAGTTCACTGCCGATGATGACATAGGTCTTGGCTCGGCATGAGACCCGCCGGGCCTCATTGATGTTAGCTGATAGAGTGCCGTCTTGAAGAAAAGCGTAGATGTCCTAGGACCAGTCGGGGATGATGGCCATTACCTCAGCCCTAGGGGTCGGAGCTTGCTCGTCGACTATCGCCTCGACCTGAGGGTCGACGGCATCATATTTGATCTTGATAGTTGGTTTGGAGGGGACCTCGAGGAAGACGTCGTCGGGGACTGGATCCCACCCCAAGGCCATTCGGGCTAGGATATTGGCGGCCTCGTTGTCGTGGCATAGGACGTGATGGAGCTCGAGCCCGTCGAACTTGTCTTTGAGCTTGCGAACTTCCTGACAGTAAGCCTCCATCTGGGGTCGGGCAGCTTGATATCTTCGTAATGTGGCTCACGACAAGCTCGGAGTAGCCCTTGATGTAGAGCCGTCGGACGCAGAGGGTGATAGCCATTCAAAGGCCGTGGAGCAAAGCTTCGTACTCGGTGGCGTTATTGGATGCAGGGAAATGGATTTGCAGGACGTACCGGAACTTGTCTCCCTTGGGAGAGATGAGGACGACGCCAACCCCCGAGCCCTTCAGCCGGCAAGAGCCGTCGAAGAACATAGTCCAGTGCTCGGGGTCGGCGGGGTCTGGTGGTTCTTGAGCCTCGGTCCACTCGGTGATGAAGTCGGTGAGGGTCTGGGATTTAATAGCTTGCGAGGCACGTAGGTGATGTCGTGGCCCAGGAGCTCTATAGCCCATGTAACGATGCGCCCGACCACGTCCTTGTCGTTGATGATCTCCTCAAGCGGAAAGCTTGTAACTACCCAGATGGAATGGCTGTCGAAGTACTGGTGGAGCTTGCGGCTGGTGATGAGGATGGCGTAGAGTAGCTTCTCCACCTGAGTGTAGCGAGTCTTGGCACCGGCCAGTACCTCACTGATGAAGTAGACGGGCTGTTGGACCTTCAAAGCCTGACCTCTTTCGATCGCTCGACGACGAGGACGGTGCTGATGACTTTTGTGGTTGCTGAGATGTAAAGAAGCAGCGGCTCACCAGAGGTCAGGGAAGTTAAAACCAGCGGGGTCGATAACATAGTCTTCAGTTGCTCGAATGCCTCCTGGGCCTCGACGGTCTAGGTGAATCGGTCTAACTTTCGCTGGAGTCGGTAAAAAGGCATGGCCTTCTCACCCAGTTGGGAGATAAAACGGCTGAGCACCGCCAAACACCCAGTGAGCTTCTGGACTCTATTGACGTTGTTGATGGGCCTGAGGTTGCGGATGGCAGCGATCGTCTCAGGGTTGGCTTCGATGCCACGCTAGGATACAACGAACCCGAGGAGCTTGCCGGAAGGAACGCCAAAGATGCACTTCTCGGGGTTGAGCTTGATGCGGAACTTCCGGAGGTTGGCGAAGGTTTCCTCCAAGTCTTTAATTAGGCCGACAGCATGCGGGGTCGAGTTGGTCGTGGAAGCACTTCTGCATGCAGCGCTGGTACGTGGCGCTAGCATTCTTGAGTCCGAATGGCATAGTGACGTAGCAAAATGAGCCGAATGGCATGATGAAATACCTAGCCGGCTGGTCGAAGCCGCGCATAGAGATATGATCGTACCCGGAGTACGCATCAAGAAAGCTAAGGGTTTCGCAGCTGGCGGTGGAGTCAACCACCATATGCGGCAAAGGAAACTGATCCTTTGGGAATGCTTTGTTGAGACTAGTATAATCAACGCACATTGTCCATTTTCTTTCCTTCTTGTTATCCATTATAGGATTGGCCAGCCACTTGCGGTGGTAGACTCATGGATGAACTTAGCATCTAGCAGCTTGGCGATTTCTTCTCCAATTGCGCGACGCTACTCGTCATCGAAGCATCGAATTTGTTGCTTCACCGGTCGGGTTCCGGGAAGAATGTTGATAGAGTGTTCGGTGACCTCCTTTGGGATGCCTGGCATATCAGACAGTGCCTAGGCGAAGACGTCCCGACTCTGAATGAGGAAGTCAACGAGCATGCTTTCCTATTTGCTGGAGAGCGTTGTCTCGATCCTGGCCTTTTTGGTCGGGTTGGTGTTGTCGAGGATGATCTCCTTGGAGTCGTCGGCGGGCTCGAAGGACGTAGAGGTTGAAGGCTTGGAGTCGAGGATTGCAGCCAACACCTGGGATTTGCGGATCTCTTTGAGTTGAGCCAACCCCACGAGGGCGACGGCCAGCTCATAACTCTCCTGCTCGCAGGCGAGTGCGTGCTTGAAGCGGGACGTCACAGTGATGACGCCTTTTGGCTTGAGGTAGACGTAGCTTGGGACAGCCATGAACTTAGCGTAGGTGGGTCGGCCGAGGATGGAGTTGTAGGTGCCCGCGATGTTGACCACCTTGAAGGTTCGCTTCTTCGTCCTGAAGTTGTTGCGGTCGTCGAAGGTGACTGGGAGGGTGATCTGACCCCGAGGATGATGCCATGAAACGGGCGTGGCTCGGACGGAGGTCGGACGCCGAGAGCTTCATGGCCTTGAAGGTGTCGATGTAGAGGATGTTAAGGGCGCTGCCGCTGTCCATGAAGCCCTTGGTCAAGCGCGTGGTGCCGATGATCAGATCAAGCGCTAGGGGCAGGCGCCCCAGGTGATGCATGTAGTCGGGGTGGTCGGATCTGTCGAAGGTGATCGGGGCCTCCGACCACTTGAAGTAGGTGGGCACAGCAAGGTCGGCGAGGTTGACCTCCCGCCATGTCTGCTTCTGGTGGTGCCGTGACTCGTAAGCCACCAGCCCGCCAAAGATAATCAGGGAGTCCTTCGGCTCAGGGAAGGTGTTGTCAACGTTGCCCTCGGCTTCCTTCGCTAGAGGTTCGGGATTTTGAGGTTGACGAGAGTCAGGTCGGAAGTTACCTCTGTAGAATGCCTGCATCAGATGGCAATACCACAGGGTGTGCTTGACAGGGGTCGAGTGGTTGGTGCAGGGCTTGTCGAGCATCTTCTCAAAGTGGTGGTTATGGTCGACCGGCTTCTTTGCTTGGGGTCAAGGCTGTCGCTCGGTGATGCCCACGAACTCTTCGTCTTGCCGACGGTTCCTCTGCTTCTTGCTGCTCGAGCAGCCCCGACCGGTCATCCCTGCGGTCGAAGCGTTGGTCAGAGCAGTTGTCGTTCTTGCGGTCGGCCATGGACTTCTCCTTGTCCATGGTCCGATCCCGATCGAATTTGGCTTGGACAGCCTCCTCTCCGGTGGCGAATGTTGTGGCGATGTCGAGAAGCGCGCGGGGCCTCCGAGGGTTTTTACACCCCAGCTTGTGGACGAGCGCCTTGGATGTCATGTTGCAAGTTAAGGCATTGATGACGTCGACGTCACTCACGTTGGGCAGCTCGTTCCATTTGCGCGGGAAACGCTGGATGTAATCACAGAGCGACTCACCGGGGTTATGCATGTAGTTCTTCAGATCCTAGGAGTTGCTCGGGCGTGTGTAGGTTCCTTAGAAGTTGCCGACGAAGACGCGACGAGGGTCGGCCAGTCATGGATGTTGTCCTTGGGAAGGTGCTCGAGCCACCCCCTGCCCGAGTCAGACAGGAAGAGCGGCAGGTACTGGATGGTGAACAGGTCGTCGGCGCCCCAGCTCTGCATGAAAGATGATAGTGCTCGAGCCAGTGAGCAGGGTTGGTCTCACCAGTGTCTCTGATGATATTGGTCGGAGCGCAGAATCTCTGTGGAAAAGGTGGTCTCCAGATCTGGGACCCAAACGCTCGGGGCCCGACCTCGTCTCGACTGAGGCTACGGATGTGGTCGTAACTGCACCGACGGCCGTGACGGTTGGGAGATCGTTCCCGCCTGGACTCGACGTAGTGCTTGTTCCTGGCTTGCTTTCGCGTGTCAATCGTGTGATGAGCGTCAATTTGCTTTCCCTGAGGCGCCGGCGAACAATGCCAGCCGATGGATAGGGATCTCACACCTTGGCCCTACCGCGATGGCTGTCGCGGGCCGGACTTCATCGATCGGCGCTTGGCCGGTGAGAACTGTGCGCCTCGGAGTGCAGTCGAAGCGATGGTTCAGGGTGTTGAAGCGCGGGTCGAGGTAGACACGTAGACGATCGTAGGTCTCCTTGAGCATGGGGTTTGTCGTGCATCGCGGACTCGTGGAGGACGTAAGCCGCCCCGCCAGGTTCTGATGAGATCTTTGTGGCACTACTTGACTGCTTCAGAATACCCCAGTGGTCGCCACCTCTTATGATTTCTGGAGTGCACGGTAGAGCGGCGGTTCTCCAATCTGACCTTGAGTCGAGGACGACTCCAAAAGAAACGAGGGAGGATGATGAGGTCACATACATACCCCCGTGGCCTCCACCTTTTGAGATTTCTACAAGGCACGGTGGCATAGCTGGTTTTGAATCTGTGCTTGAGTCGAGGACGACTCCAAATCAAGTAGGGAGGATGATGAGACCACATACATACCTCTATGGCCTCCACCCATTATGATTTCACGAGGGCATATTGGAGTGGTACTTTTACATTCTAAACTTGAGTCAAGGACGACTCTAATTCAAGTGGGTAAGGATGATGTGGACATCATATCCTCTGATCAGGACGTCAATGAAAATATTCACACATGGAGGATTCGGAATGCAAAACAGTACAAACTTGCAACAAAATCCACGACTTCATATGGAATCCAATTTGGGTGTTTAAGTACATTCTGGAAAGCTCATCAAGTCTACTTTCGAATGGATCCAGCCTCACCTTCATATCACATCCAAGTCAGCGGCAATTGTCGTTCCAATTCAGAAGGTGCTGCATCACCCCAACTTGGGCCGATGGCCCGTGTATCAAGTCGAGCCCATTAGGGGCGCGTTCTAGGGTTTGAGGACGACCTCAGCACCCCCTGGTCGTCCTCCACCCTATTTAAAGGTCCCAACTAACACCAAAAAAGGCTTGGGTTTTCATTTGTTATAGTTTAGCTCTTATGCAAACTTTTTGATCTTCAGTTGTGTCCAACAACCACTGTTAGACAGCTTTGAGAACCCCATATTGTGAGAGATTCCTGGTTTGCCACATCTTGTTCTTGCTTGTTCTTCGATTGCTTGTAGGAATTGATCTTCGTGATCAGGTTGATCTTGCTGTCCAGCACGGTCAATTACCCTTCGGAGTTGGTTCGGCGATTGCTAAGGTGCACACGACCTGTTCGTTTGTAGTCGGATCGTGAGGGTCGACTCCACCAAATCGATAATTATCACCTCACCGAAAGATCGGGCACCTCAAGACCTATCAGGTTCTCGTATGGCGTGTTGAAGATGGGCGTACTGTCGTCCATAATCTGCTGGTAAGTAGAACGAGCCAGGCTCGAGCACCACCGCTCGTCGCAGCGGCACCCTTACACGGAGCATCGCCCTCGGCTGCAGATTTGCGTCGGAGGGCATCCTGGATGATGGAAATAGTGCGACGATGTAGAGAAGGGTCGTCGTCGAGGCCTTTGCCGGGAGTAAGGTTCTCCGCGGCCTTGGGAGCGTTGAGCATGAAACAATTCCAAGCCTGGTCGTGGCCAAGCACAGCATGTGGCGAATAACGTTGAGGTGAGCGCCACTTTCGCGGAGCATGAAGGTGGAGCTCGCCACCGTTATCGACAACGAAATCCAGGCTTCCAAAGCGGAAGGTCTGGCCAACAACGAAGACGGGGATGCTCCAGGATCGACCATCACGGGCGATGGCAACCGCGAAGCTCCCAAAACGCAGGTGAGAGATTGAAGTCTCTCCCACCAAGGCGAAAATCGAAGCCATCAAAAAGCGAAGAAAAAACGCACCACAAAAACCCCCTTCCTGGCGCGCCAACTGTCGGTGTTTTGACCATCGGCACAATAAAATTTACGTAATCGGAGGGAGTATCGGTGTGCTCTTCATATTCGAAATGGCCTAGTCTACGGAAGACTCGAGAGTTAACTTGGTTTGGGCCGTTGGCGAGGCGCAATACCCTACATCCAGGGGCAAGAGAGATCAAATCGTATGAACTCAAAAACAAGAGTACAATGGTGGAAGGGCTTTGGCTCGAGCCTAGAACCCTAGCACACGTGGGTGGATGTGGTTACAGTGGAATGGCTTGGATCTAACTTGTCTTGTCTAAGGTCCCCTGGTACCCTCTTTATATAGGGGCCAGGTGGGGCCTCGGTCGTCGCCTGAGTTTGACGTCTGGCGCCCGCTGGCGTCGGAGCAGATTGTTGGTGTCCTTCAAACGTCCTTTGTCCTGTCGTAGGGTACAAAGGACACTTTTCTGTTTTGCTTTACCGTCCACAGGGATGCTTTACCGATCGTCTGATTGCTTTACCGCCTTCTGGAATGCTTTTCCTCCAGCAAGGTTACTTTACCTCCTGCTGCACATTGTCAAGAATCTCTGTGCTTGGCACGTGTCAATGGCTAAGGCGGTGGCTGACCCTCGAGGGTCAAGTAGAGGCGTTGGCTTCTAGCCGTTAGCTGGTAGAGTCTTATCGTCGTGCGGCCCGGACCCTTCGGTGGTCGGGTTGTGGTGTTCGTACGTTCCGACCCCCTGGGTCCGGACGTTCTTGGCGGGATGTGGTCCTCCGTGGGCCGCAGGTTGAACCGTGGGTCGTAGCCCATAGCTGGGCCTTCATACTCACTCTGGGCCCAAAGGCACCCGGTGTACATGATCTTGACACATAGCAGATCAAATTTTTATCCTCGGCCCAGTTTATCTGCATCACATGTATCCATATCAGCGTTATATGTCTATTATGCAAGTGCTACAACAATTACATGAAAGATGGAAAACCAATAGGTGTGCTGGTGTCACGACACGAGGGGAGGATCCTAGGGAAGGAACAAAGGGAAGGAAAACATTCAACGATCAGAGTTTTGTCAGAGTCCGAGATGCACATTATAGCATCCTTCATCAGTTACATATTGCAGCGCCATACATCCAACAACACTTGCAACAGCTTCGTGAAAAAATGAACATTCCACAGAGGATTGGATCATGAAAGAGCACAAAAGATGTTTCACATCATGGTTGAAGAACCAAAACCTCCCGATTGGTACAACAAAAGATGGAAAAATGATGCGTTTATTGGCCGATGGTCCTTTAATGTTAGTTACATCATGGCAGGCATATGACATCAATGGGTTCACTTTTTATACCAAGGCAAAGGACGACAAGAGCCAGCACCAAAACAGTGGTGTTAGAGTAGATTTCGAAGACAGTGAGGGGAACAAGAACACATATTATGAATACAATGATGAAATTTGGGAACTCAACTATGGAACTTTATAGATCTTTGTATTTAACTGCCAATGGGTCAAGCACCCACAAGGTGTAGAGGTGGATGAAATGGGCTTCACCCTTGTGTCCCTAAAAACAAAGGTCACAAAGATGACCCATGGATACTCCCACAACGTGTCGCACAAGTGTTTTATGTTCTCAAGCCCGAACACAAGAAGAAGCACATTGTTATCCTTGAAAAACAAAGGATCATCGGGGTTGATAATGTCACAGATGATGAAGAATACAACCAGTTTGATGAGGTGCCCTTTTTGCGAATACAGAAATGATAAATATCTTTGAAGCAAGCCTCAGTAATTCATCACTTGTTCCCTACATGCGCAATGATGGTGAGGAGAAGTTAGTTCAAGTTAAGTAATTAAAGATGTCATAGTATTATAATCGAATTATTTGTAATCTAATTATTAAATATTATATTATAAATGTGTCCTCTTGTTTTGTGATATTAAGGCTAATATTTTTTTCTCTTCGTTCCAAATTACTAATGTTCCATACGTTGTAATATATAATTTATATAATGAAGAAAGAAAGAACGTACAACAATATGTCCACATTGGACATTGCACGGCCACTGCAGTGTCCAATCTGGACATACAATTTACATGCTTCCTCGAGAAATGCCAAAAACTAGGGCTTATAAACCAGTCAACACTTGCAAGAATAGTCGAGGTAGGACAAAAGTACAAGTAATAGTGTCAGTCAAGTAAGAGGTAAGCAGCAGACGACATTACATAAAGCAATACTATCGGTAAAAAATGACGTCAGCAGAAACGATAGTACAATGGATTATAGTGTCGGTTAAATATGACATAACTTATTTTTATTATATATTTAAAAAAGAAGAGTGTACAACGATATGACTAGGTTCGCAGTGGAGGTTACGTAGGTTATGAGTAACCTCCACTGCCCACCTGTGCCATACAGTTTACACAATTCTTCGCCTACAAACAGACAGCCACAGCTTATAAGTTGGTCGACGCCACCAAGTATAGTCGAGCTGTGACTAAAGTTATGTCACATAATAGTTATGTCACATAATAGACGACACCCGCAGAGCCTCCGACTCTTAAAGCCGCCACTCCAGCTCCTGCACTCTCTGGGCCCCCATCTAAAAAGCGCATGGAGACGAACAATGGTTGGAAGATGGTTCGAAGAGATGTAGAAGACGAGATGGTTCTAAGAGCGCAGTTGCGACCCCTTTTATAGCCCTTGTATGAACTCCTCACTTTTTGATGCTCCAGCTGGATCCTTCTATTGGGACCATGCGTTTCACATACTTATAATATGTACCAGTCAATATGGAAACTAATAGTCTCGATCAAGTATGACGTCAGCATAAACCGACATTACAATGTACAATAGTGTCGTTCTTGTATGACATCATCAAAAACCGATATTACAACTAGCAATACTGTCGGTGAATGTTGACGTCATCTTTGAGCGACATTTACAGTAGAGTACCAATTAACATATCCCAAAATCTTCAATGAACACATGGACAAGATCATTACAAATTAGAAATATCATTAAAAATTACAGTAGTGACATTTTACAAAATCATTAGAAATGGAGTACATGTCTTCAAGAAGTTTGACACAGCCTAGAATTGCAGGGGCCGCGTCTACCTCCTACTCAATGGTGGCGAGGTCCTCGGAGGCCGGTGCCAGTCACTGGTCTAGCTCGGTCCGCACTCGGAGCGGAACGCGGAGATAAAGTACAAGATGTAGGCTAGAAGACTAGAACTATAATGATGACAATAGTGCAAAGGCGAGAGAAGACTCCCGTTGAGCAGGAGTACACTCGGACCCTGCTGTTTCAGGCTCCGTCAAACCTCTTGAAGACAGTTCTTGGCTCTGTCAAACCTCTTGAACAAAGTTTGAACAAAGTTCTGAGCTCTGTCAAACCTCTTGATAGAGATTACAGGACACCAAACTTGATCTGACAACCTGCTTCAAATGAGAGTAACAGATTTGGTAAACAAATGATGTTGCAAACACATCTGACAATCAAAATATAGAACTTGTATATGCTCACCCAGTCACTAGGCTACCCATGCGCGACTGGGCATCATAAATAGAAACCGAAGAAGGACCATATGCGCGGCGTGAGGAGGGAGGCTAAGGAGCGTGCAGTGGCTGAGAGGCGGCGGCTGTCAGGTGAGAAGCAAGGGGGCGGGATTCATATATATAGGTGAGAATGACTAGGGTTTAGTTAGTAGTGTCAGTCAGTATGACATCACCAATAAATGACATTACAATGACAACAGTGTCGGTCTTTTACTTCTGTAGTGTCGGTCGGACGTGATCGAAATTACAACGTCACTCAGCAAGCATAACTTAAATTATTTCAATTTTTTTACACGCCAAATGTTCCATTATTTTGTACAATGTTTTCTAGATGATAAGCATTCCTATTTCATTTTATAACATATTTTTTGTAAATTTTGTAATCACTTTCAACCTACATTCAACATTTTCTAGTACTCATAACGTATAGTGCCATAATGATTGATAACCTATAGTTCTATTTGAACTAAAAATTTCATGAAAGTACTCAAAAAAATTCAAACAGAAATTTGTCAGATTCCTCACACAATGCAATTTACTAAAATGAAATTGTAGATCAAATATCATTATATACATTGAGAAAAAAACATTAAAGATGTTGTTAAAGTTATTAGCAGTGTTTGTAGTGTCGGTTATCGTGACGTCATGGTGCCCGACATTGTTAATCTTACTATATAACGGGCATTGTCACTTCGTTCCACCCTAAACTTGGTGGCCTTTTCATTTCCCGAGCGACGCAGCTGTCGAAATTTTCCACCAACCCTAAACCCGCCGTTGCCGCTCCCGTCGCTTCTCCTCTAGCACCGGTCGCGGCTCCTCGATCATCCTCCTTGGCTCCGATACCGGTCGCTGCGCGTCCTCCTCTTACCTCCGGCTGCGCGTTCGCCTTCGACCTCAACGCCCACTACGTTTCTTGCTACGTACGGCTCTGGTCTCCCGGCATCTCCTCCCCCTCACCCACTCCGGAACCCTAATGTAAGTACCCTCACCCATTCTTTCTCGGTAAGCCGCCTTCCCTTCCCCATTACGACAATCTTCAAACTGTAAGCCGCCTCCCCACCCCCATTTCGTCAATCTGCAAACTGTAAGTCGCATCACCTCCCACCATTGTTCCTCACAATTCTTGTGGCTTCGAAAAGCTATATGACATTTTTGATGTATATACATATTATTTTTTAGTTTATGGATACATTGTAAGACCTTCTTCGACACAAAGATAAAATTTCTTATTCCTATGTTTCTTCTGTGAATTTGATCTGATTCATGTGAAATTCTTGTGCGAATCCTGTGAAATTGCTGTGTGAATAACAATATCGGTTTGATGACATCAGCGACTGACACTGTTACTGTATAGTGTCGGTATTGCTGACATCATCATTGACCGACACTACTATGACACCTGTCCTAAATTCTCTTATATATAGGAAGGTTGCTATTGCTATATGATATCTGGATTACAAACATAATCTAGTATAATCAAATTGTAGGCACAATGTACTTTTCAGTTGTATTTGTGCTCAATGATGAAAGCGGACTAAGTGAGATGAGAGTGGCAGCATGGACCATATATATCTTGCGACTTGCGATATCGGATATGTGTTGCCATACGAGTCAAGGACCTTAGAGCGTTGGAAGGCTATTAAATTGGCAACCTGCACCGAGAGTAAAAGTCTTTGTATTATGTGCCCTCTTCTTTTGTTATAGCGATCATTGGATCTCTTTCATGCTATATCCAAAAATATGGGAAGGATTGGGTATTTGACTCTATTGATCGTAAGAGGAGTACAAAACATGATTTGTTGGAAGTCCTTGCGTAATGACCTCTAATATCATTTTAATTCTTTAGTGATCTGATATTCATAATCATGACATAATATTTCTTATTGGTGACATCTCTTACAAATTCTGCATCAAACTTGGAGGAAAACACCATTCAAAATGAAAAGAAAAAATATCGTACAAAAAACATTTTCCAGTACTACTACACCATAATTGAATAATCTATATCACTATGTTTTTGTCTATATCTTTGAGACTTTTAACCTTTCCATTTTATTCCTAAAGTGTGAAAAACAGGCTCCTGGCAGTGTGCATTGTGGCTACTATGTGTGCAAATACATAGAAGCTGGTAGTGGAAAATACATGACATTGTCCAACGAAGATTATGAATGAAAAAATTGAAGAAGTTGCAGTTTTAGTAAGATTGTTATATGCATTTTCACACTATATTGATATTTGCATTTTAGTAATTACTAATTATGTTCTTAATATTGGCAGCCAGACAAGCAGATGCAAGTGCAAGGAAGCCAACTTGATGAAGCCACACTCAATGACATTGCACTCGAATGCTCGCTTCATGATGCATGAGTTTATTCATCCAATGGGTAAATATTATGAATTTTTAGGTGACATGACAGCACATCCAGAACTTGCTAATTGGTGCGCGAAATATCATAATTCTGAACTAATTCGCCAAAACTTTGAGGCTGGGCAGAAGAGAATTAATGAACAAGACCAGAGTTGGCCAAGCAAATGAAATTTTAGTTATTAGTTCTATGTGAAGTATCCATGTATATGTGTAAATTAAGCTGCTGTAGTGGATGAACTTATGTACATATGTGACACTAAACATTCACTTTGTGAATACATTGTCTCTGTCAATATATTTTATTAATCTGTTATTTGCATTTGATTTGTGTTATTAAGATGGCTCTTATTGAAATACATGAAAGTGTCAGTTTTGTGACGTCACAGAAACCGACACTCCTAATCCAGGAAGTAGTGTCGGCCACGAGATGTCATAATATATGACATGAGTGTCCTGTAAACAATGTCGAGAAAATTGACATCCTTGAGACCGACACCGTTGGTAGTGAGTGCAGTGTCAGTTGCATGATGTCAACACAACAAAAACCACAGTGAAAATGTCAGTGTCGGTTCCATGGCACCATAATAAATGACACTGATGTTAACGTAAATCAGTGTCAGTCGTATGGCGTCAAGAGAGCGACACTGGTGTAACTAATAGTAGTGTGGTCAGATGATATCATGTCGTCCGACACTGCCGCTGTAGTTACTTGTGTCGGTCGAGTGATATCATGCCAACCGACATTATTGTTTTTATTACTAGTGTCGATCAGATGATATCATGCCATCTGACACTGCTTTTCTAGTTACTTGTGTCGGTCTAATGATATCATGCTCTCCAACATTGCTGTTGTTGTTACTAGTGTCGATCAGGTGAATCATGCCGTTCGATACTGCTGTTTTTATGGTTAGTGTCGGTCTCGCTGGCGTCATCTCCGCCGACACTAAAGACACAGCTATTAGTGTCGGCTAGGTGATGTCGTTTGACCGACACTGATAAGTTGATTCAGTGTCGGTTTCTTTGGCCTGACATTGACTACTATTCACAGTAGTGTCATGTGAGGAGTGTTGCACAGTTTGACCAATACTGCGTAACCTTATGACCCGACATTTGAAGGGTCTTTTCGTAGTTTTGAAAATCAGGAAATACAAAATCCGTTCATCATTTGAAACTAGTTGTTGCATACTATTTAAGGTAGGAACTTGATGCTTTATTGTACCCTATCTTGCGTAGTCAACTAGAGTCTCTCCTAGTACTTGGTGTGAGAATCTTTCCGTTGCTTGCGTCGAGTCACATTTTTCTTAGCGCACCATTTGCTACGTTTTTTCTTTGTAGCAGCAACTTGTATTGATATTTTAAGCACTTATTCAACATTGCATTTGTTGAATTGATTGTGCTAACCTTTGCTACAAATTAAAACTGTTCGAGCTGATGTGTACGTGATTCTCAATCTTTTGTCAGGTTGTGGTCACTCTTGATTTGGTGGAGCTGCGACACACAATCGATCCGGCCTCAAATCAACACGATTTGAACCCCACAATTGCAGCACCACTTCTCCTCTGGTTATCAACTGTGCACACACGATTGACCTCGCCAAAAAGGCTAGCCTTTGAATCAAAGAACACAAGAAAAAATAAGGAAGAACGCAACTCAATTGCGAAATCTAAAAATAAATCACGAAGTTGAAAAACCAACAAACTATAAAACGATGAAACTGTTTGATAACAGATGAAAACTAATCAAAACCTATCACTAATGATGGAAGCAACTATTTATATAGAGGTTGAGACGTCCTTAGAGGGATACCCTAATACTAATGGGCCTAGAAAAGATACACGGCCCAAAGACCAAAATATAGTGTCGCAGAATCAGAGCAGTTTCTGGATGTTATCTCGTCTTAATGATTCCCATTGACTCCGGTCGAATTTAGATATGAGACTGGTGTCGTTGGAAAGGATATCTTCTTAGCTTTCTATCCATATCTAGAACGTCCAAAACGAAGCTCGTATTCGATCGGAGCATCCGTTTAAGTGCAGGCTGCTCCTAGAGTCCGACTCGGACTCGAACCTGAGTTGGATTGGATACCCTCCGAGGTTGAACGTACCTTGCTGAGCTTGAGCATCTCCAGGTCCTTCATGCTTCCTTTGACCCTCTTTGATATTTCTAATCATGATAAAGTCATTAGTTAGCAATCTATTCTCAAAGAAAGGAAGACATGCATGTATTTAGGAACGAGCTCATCTCTAATTTCAACTGTTGAGCACGAGTTCTATTAATACTAATTTGAGGAGTGTTGTGTGTATCTAAATGAGTGATGTACTTATCATCCCCCCTTCTTGTTTTGGAGTCGTACTAGACTCAAGTTCATTATTAGGACCTCAACTCCACCATACCCTGCAAACTGCATGAAAAGGTGGAGGCCACGAGGGTATTTGAATGCAATCACTTGGTGGCTCAAAGATTTTTATAATCTCATCATTCTCCCCTTCTTGATGGACAGCCGTCTTCGTCTTGCTTCTTTGGGTATCATGATACTTCTACAAATAGTTAGTTATAGGAGCGGACAAATAGCTAGAAAGATCACGACATTTATATAAGGCATCTTTACACACTAAAGCATCACATGGAGTATTTTTATCATAGAAATCAGCAATATCATTCTTATGAGAAGCCACAAAGTGTGTTGTCTTAGAAAAACTAGATAAACATGGCATGACATGACATTTTGTATTTTCATCATCTAGTTTGTCATTTATTTTCACCATGCAAGAGTATTTCAAATTTGATAAAATATAAACTATATGCACCATAAACACACCTCTATGATCATAGTTGCCTGTAACATAAAAATGGGTTCTAGTTAACAAAAGCAATTCAGGCTTAGAAAATATTATCCTCTCTATAGTAGCAAGGTCACAAAAAGAATCATATCCAATATAACCCATAGTGTTTGGAGAAGATTGCAATTTTAGCTCATCATTGTCACATGTAGTGGGAGTTAAATGTTCAACTTCTGCACTAGTGAATGGATAAAATTTAGCAGTATCGAATTCATTCACTCCTTGTTGTATAGAAAGAATAGAAACATTAGCACACACCATCTCATTATCACAAGAACTAGTGGGCAAATCAAACATTGACAAAGATAAAT
>BCLG01001094.1:106183-133224 GCA_001602295.1 Zoysia matrella | reverse complement strand
TGCTCCGGCCCGGAAGCCCGGACCGCCGGTGGCTGCTCCCGCCTCTCCGACCGTGCCCGGAGCCTCGCTCTCCCCGCAATCACAGCCGCCGCCGGCGGAGGCCTGCGGACCCGGCGCGGGGCGAGGGGCGCGGCGGCGAGGGAACAGGTACAGTCCATCATTTCCATGGAGATGGATGCGATGCCGGCAAATGGTGAGTGAGCTGCGGTTGTTGCGGGCACGCGGGATATCATATAAGTGGCCGCCGGAGGCGTCCACGGGCAATCTTCTCTGGCCGTGCCTGCGGCGTCGTCAGTGCAGCTCGAGCAAGCTGGTGGTCGGGAGGAGATCCGTGTGCTGGGATCTTCCCGCGCGTCCACGTCGCGGATTCAGGTTCTCACACGTTTCCTGCTCCGGCCTCTTGGGTGGCGCTGCGCCAGACAGATACTACCGGGAGTATCCAGGAGTATTTTCCTGATGGAACAGTGTCCTTGCCTGTTTGACACGCTGGCTACGGCCGCACGGTACTCCTTCAAGTTACAAATTACAGATGTTAAGCATATTAACTATTTTAAAATTAAACTAAGGATGCATTGTTCCAGTTATTTTGAGAACCAGAAAACATTTCAATTTGTCTCTACAATTGATTCTTTGCTCGAATCAGAATCACTCTGTGAAATCGTTTAACTTATTTGTTAAAATGTTTTAGATTCAATTAAAATAACAAGAAAGTGAATCTTAGGTGATTCTCATTTCTAGTGAAAAATAGAGAAATATTTAAAGTGATTCTGAATTGAATCACTTCTGAAAATACCATTTATTTGAAATTCAAGTGATTCACGTCAAAATGTGAAATCCCTAAGTTTCATACTCTAATGTCAACAATTCATATTCGAAGGAAGAATATAAGTAGAAAAATGAATCCAGAAACTAAAGTTTTCAACCAAACAAACATGCAACATCCACCAAAAAAATCTCTTAAAACATACTCCCTCCATTACAGAATAAGTGTCTTTCTAGATTTTACATCAACATTTAATATTTCATCTTATTTAAAAAGTTTATGAAATTATTATTTATTTTATTATGAAATGCTTTATTTTTAAAAATACATTAAGCATGACTTGTTTGTTTTATATTTTTCTAAATTTTTTGAATTAGATGAATTGTCAAACATTGGTTTAAAAAAGTTAAAAATGATACTTATTTTGAAATGAATGGAGTATTCCAGAGTATTAATTTCATAGAAAAATTACATATTTCATTAAAAATGCCGCACCCAGGTGATTCTCATTTCAGGCCCACTGGCCATCCGATGTTGCAAATTCAAATGACTCATATTTTTTTTCTCGAATCAAATGACTTGGTGATAGTATAATCAAACATTGGCTAATAGAAACAATTACTCATCTACCACTAATTTTCTTTTTGATATTACTCTTGTTTTATCAATATTATCTGATGGAGATTGACTTATCTGAAGCTGGATAGTAGTGTCTTCAGAATGCAATATAGTATTAAGGACATAAGGCATCCCCAATAGGCTTCAGAATATTTTTGGTGTGGTCATTGAGAGTTATTGGAGCAAGTTATTTTTTTTCTCAATAGCTTTTTAGAACATTCAAAAACTAGATTTTCGGAGTTTAAATTACAACTAACTGTTTGGCATCTCCAATAACTAATTATAATAGATACTAGTACTAAAACTTAGTTTTAGGAGATCCTTAAAAGATATTGGGAGAAAAATCAATATCCTCCTCCAACAATAATTTCACATTGAGAGCACCAGCAAGAGCTTCAGATATAGAGTGAGTGAGGCTAAAGGAAGCTACCAATGTTTGGTTGCGCTTTAGGGAACTGTTGGTAGTTGTTGCGTTAATTAACACTAAATCATACTCTCTCCGTCCCAATTTATAGGTCGTTTTGGATCCAGACACGAGAATTAAGGAGAGTGAAAAATGTGAGATGTGCTGAAAATGAGGTGAAGATAGATACAGATATAAAAGTATTGGGAAGAGAGAAAGTGTATTGAAAAGTGAGAATGAGTTATAATTTGGAAAAACTTTGTAGAATGACTTATAATTTGGGACGGATGTAGTATATTTAAAGGTAATTATACATTATTATTGGAGATGCTAAAAAATCAAAACATAAAAGCATCTTCAACAGTTCCTTAGAAAAATCACCCCAAAAAGTAAATTTTGGGTCAACCAAAAAAATGTGAGATTTATTTTAATCACCTCCTCTAATAGTTCCTCTAAATAAATGTAGTTTAAATTTGAGCCAAAACAACAACTGATTCAGTTAGTTTAGTTGCACGCGGGATAGGATTAGGGATATTAGAAAGTTCTTGTCGGTGTTCTGAGCACCGGCACAGTAAAATTTACGTAATCGAAGAGAGTATTCGTGCGCTCTTCGTATTCGAATGGCCTAGCCTATGAAAAAGACTCAAAGGTTAACCTAATTCGGGCCGCCAAAAGGCGTAATACCCTACGTCCAAGGTGAGAAAGAGATCAAATCGTATGAACTCAAGAACACGAGTACAATGCGGAAGGGTCTTGGCTCGATCTAAGAACCCTAGCTCGCGTGGGTGGATGTGGTTACAACGAGATGGCTAACTTCACTTGACTTTCTCTCTTTCGTGTAACGCCCCATGGTACCCCTTTTATAAAGTCAGACCGAGAGCACCAACTTGGCGCCTACGGAACCTACTGGCCCTCCGTCAGGTGAGGCTTTGGTCGTCGCCTGAGTTGGTCTTCTGGCGCCCGCTGACGCCGGTGCAGTTGGCCGATGGTCTTCGTACATCCTTTGTTCAGTCGCGGAGGACAAACGATACTTTTCTATCTTGCTTTGCCGATCGTCTGGATGCTTTACCAACTTCTAGAACGCTTTACCTCCCGGCAAGGTTGCTTTACCTCTTGTTGTACGTTGTCAGAAATCTCTGCGGTCATTAGTGGTTGGTTGTTAAGGCGTTGCCCGACCCCCGGGGCTCGGGCCAGAGCGTTGGCTTCTAGCTGTTGGTGGGCTAAATCTTGTTGTCGTGTAGCTTCAGCCTTCCGTCAGTCGGGCTTGGACGCTCACGTAGATCCGACCTCTGGGGTCGGCATGTTCTTGGCGGGATGTGATCCTTCGTGAGCTGTAGACAGACTGTGGGCTGTAGTTTACAGATGGGCCTTCGTGTAGAGGCTGGGTCCGTAAGTACCCGCAGTATACTATCTCGACAGTAGCCCCTGAGCCCTGCATCGTTTGTAATCTTTGTTGAGGAGGCGCTGGGTTGATCCTTGCTGAAGTTTGACTTCTGATCCTATGGGGCGCGTGAGCGTGCCCGTAGGACGTAGCCCTTGAGCCCCCGAGCGATCCGAAGGGTCGGTTGTGGGCTAAGTCTTCATCTTTGACATCGTTCGTCGATGGCTGATCCTACGGGGCGCGCGAGCGCGCCCGTAGGCCGTAGCTCCTGAGCCTCTGAGCGATCCGAAGGGTCGGTCGTGGGCTTAGTCTTTGTCTTCGACATCATTCGTCGATGATTGATCCTAAGGGCGCACTCGAGCGCGCCCGTAGGGCGTAGCCCCTGAGCCGCCGAGCGAGCCGAAGGGTCGGTCGTGGGCTTACTCTTCGTCTTCGACCTCGTTCGTCGATGGTCGATCCTAAGGGAGCGCGGGAGCGCGCCCGTAGGGTGTAGCCCTCGAGCGATCCGAAGGGTCGGTCGTGGGCTTAGTCTTTGATAGTTCCCGACCCCTGAGGTCGGTTTGAGGCTAATTTTTGTTATCAGTTGAGTGTTGGGACAAATGCTTAGATTGGACCGGTCGCGTCTCTTGATCAGCATCGCGCCTACGTTAGACTGGGCGGTCTAGTCGTTTTCCATGATCGACGCCCCGAGCAAGTATCGGGCCCATCGGTTAATCGCCCGACCTCTCGTTTTGTCTCAATCCATGAGATGACTCACGGCATTAGTAACGGGCATTGGTAACGGTTTCGACAATCGCACGATTCCGCTGCCTCCACGTGGACGGCGGATATGGCATCTGAGAATTGTAACCGCCAGTCGATCCGGTCAGTTGGATGACGCCGATCGGACGGCGGTGGGGGCGCGACGCTTCGAGCGTTCGTCCCATCAACTAACGCCAGTCAGCCATTGATTGGAATGTCAGACAAGCTCAAGTCATCTCCATCGTGGCGGAGGTGGCGAGGCGGCGTCCGACCCCGCCTGTCAATGAGTGGGGTGCCGACGCGGCGGGTACTCATTGTGAAGTGCGCCCACGACGCGTCATGGTTAGTGGGGGGTGAGTAACGTTCACCCCCCTGGTAGTCTGTAAATAGGGGGCGTGGTGATTTCGAAATTCACCGGCCTCTCGTTGTCTTCGTCCTCAAGCTTCATTGTGCCAACTCTCCTTCCAGAGCTTGTTGCCTTCAATTCATCGTCATCGTTGCACCCATTCTGGCGGCCAATGCGTCAGTCCCCGTCTTTGTCTTCTTCGCCGTTGCTATCGTCGCCGCTGTGATAGAAGGTGCGTGGAAGCCCTCCGTCGTCTCGGAGGAAGTGCTCGAGTCCTTCCATGGCGCCGGGTTGTTACCGTCGAAGGAAGACGGCGAGTGGGAGGCGGCAGAGCATCAGGAGGTGCCAGTGCCGCCGGAGGGGAAGATCATGAGATAGCCGCCGGGAAGCAGTCAGAAGTCCCCCTAGCACACCCGTCCGAGGGTTTGCAAGGGACTACCGTGAAGGAGGTCGGCGAGCCGTCGACAAGCTCGGCCCCGGCCGGTTCAAGTGGGGTCGCCATAGAGGCGCAAGAGGGAGGAGGGGCCGAGCCGGCCACGGCGCTGACAATGCCATCAGCTGCCACAGGGGCGCTTGACTCTTCGTCCTCCGACTTGCTGAGGACCGAGAGGAGGGGCGATCTCACGCCTGAGGCCATGGCTGAGGCGTATAACTTCTACAACGACCGAATGGCCGGGGTCCGTCGCTTCAACCTTGCGAAGGCTTCCGGCCTCTGCCATCTACTTGGCATAACGGACGAGTGCCAAGTCCTCTTCGACGATCCATACCGCATTAGAGGCCGGGGTCGGGTCCCGACTGAAGATTTGGTCTTTTTGCAGAGCTTCGGAGACAAACTGACCAACATGACGCGGAGGTGCGGCGTCTCAATGATCTCCTGGCCCACGTCGATGGGGCCCACCAGAGTGCCAAGTCCTCCACCAAGAGGGCCTTGGAAGAGCGCCAGCGAGCCTTTGAGCAGGGGGACCGGCTTGACTCGGAGCCGGTCGTCGCGGATGCCGAGGTCGAGCGAGTGTCGGAGGAGCTACGGGAGATACAGCAAGCCACCTCTGACGTCTAGGAAGCCCGCCTGGCTACTGAGGCCGAGGTCGAGTGGCTTCGGGTGGAGCTGAACGAGGCCAAGGGCCTTGTTGAAGTTGTGGCAAAGGAGCGGGATGGTAAGGGTCGTACCTTTTGTTTATTGATTGGCCTTGGGGGTCAGCCGTTTTACGATGTATTTGCTGCAGCTCTGGTCAGTGAGCTCCGACCCTTGAGATCCACGGGCCGACATCTGCTGCATCGAATCTTCGCCGGCATGCACGAGAACTCCCTCTTGACGCAGTTCGTGACGGACATGTTGAAGCAGCTCCCAGGCATCATCGCCGCCAAGGTGATGAGGGCGCTGGAGGACGGGGCCTCGCTGACCCTAGCGCTAACCCGCTCCCACTACCCGGACGCAGACTTCGGCCGGATCGTCGAGGGGTTCACGTCTGGGTTGTCGGAGGAGGAGATGACGGTGTTTGAGGCCGAGATGCAACTGTCGGCACGGGCGATCGTCGCCGACTTCAACGGACTAGAACTTTTTCGAGAGTGGTTCGGGCACCTTCCCCACCTGCAGCAGCGACGCCCTTAGTTATTTGTAGGAAGTAGTAGCATTTTGTATCCGATTGTGTGATGAACACCTTTGGATGATGTGCGAATACACGAGTTTCTGACCCTCTTTTGTGTTTCAGTTTTTCGCACTTAACGTTTCTGGAGTTCCGTTGGGCGTTGATCAAGCGACTGGGTCGGATATAGCTCGTAGGGTCGAGTGTTGGGCTCGATACAGCCATAGAGCGTCACCAACGCCGGGTCGGATCGTTAGCTGCGAAGAAAGAAAGTGCTTTCACAACTTGGCACGTCTGAGGGTCACCTCACGAAACTTGGCGTGGGTCGAGGGGTCGGGCCCCCAAGGAAACAGAGGAGGCACGGTGCCTTTCGCAATACTAAGGCATGGAGGCTTAGAGCGTAGGAACGAGGCGCGGAGTCTTATTGAGGTTAAGGCATGGAGCCTTAGACCGTAGAAAAAGAGCGCGCGGAGCCTTGTTGAGGCTAAGGCACATAGCCTTAGATCGTAGGAACGAGTCGTGGAGCCTTGTTGAGGCTAAGGCACAGAGCCTTAAAGCGAGGCTCGAGGCCTGAGAGGTCGAATGCGAAGGGGTCGATTGTTCCGACTCTCAAGTGGGGACTCTGTGACTAGCCTCCGGGTAGTGAAGGGTAAACGAGTCGGCTGCGCTTCACTGCCAAAAAATAGTTAGTGAGAGAAGAGAATGCATAGAAAGTAGATTTTATTATGAGTAGAAATGATGCAAGTTCTCGATGTTCCAGGCATGGGCTAGCTCCCTGCCGCCCTCGGTCGCCAGCTTGTACGCGCCGGACCTTAAGACCCGCTTGATTACATAAGGATCCTTCCATGGAGGTGATAGCTTGTAGTGGTCGGCCTTGTCTTGCACTCTTTTGAGTACAAGGTCGTCGACGTTGAAGGCCCGACCCTTGACGCGCCGAGCGTGTAGTCGTCGCAGATTATTCTGGTACTTGGCCGATCATAGAATGGTGACGTCGCGCGCTTCGTCCAGTTGATCTAGGGCGTCTTGCCGCGCCGCTTGCGCCCTTTCTTTGTCGTAGGCTCGGACCCTCGGGGAGTTGTAGTCGAGGTCGATCGGCAGCACAGCTTTCGTTCTGAAGGTCATGAAAAAGGGGTGAACCCCGTAGTTCTGTTGGGGGTCATTCGTAAGCCCCATTACACGGATGAGAGTTTTAGACCCACCACCCAGCCGCTTGCCTGACAGAGTCGTAGATCCGAGGCTTTAATCCTTTCAGCACCATCCCATTGGCATGCTCGACCTGACCGTTAGTCCTCGGATGGGCGACGGAGGCAAAGTCGAACCAAATGTGGTACTCCTCGCAAAATTCTCGGAAGACGTGACCGGTAAACTGCATGCCGTTGTCAGTGATGATGGAGTGTGGCACTCCAAAGCGGTAAATGATGTTACAGATGAACTCGACAGCTCGGGCGGAGCTGATGCAGGGGGTCGGCTTTGCCTCAATCCACTTGATGAACTTGTCGATGGTGATGAAGAGGTGGGTGAATCCCTCGGGTGCTAGTCGAAAAGGCCTGAGGACGTCGAGTCCTCAGACCGCGAAGGGCCATGTGATCGAAATCGTTTGGAGCTCCTGGGTAGGTAGATGAGTCTGTCGGGCGTAAAACTGACAGCCTTTTCAAGAGCGACGAGTTTCTCGGCGTCGAAGACCGCCGTGGGCCAGTAAAACCCTTGGTGGAAAAATTTCCTGACCAAGGTCCTTGGAGCGGCGTGGTGACCGCAAATGCTTGAGTGGATGTTGTCGAGGAGATGGAGACCCTCCGCTTGAGGGATGCAGCGCTGGATAACGTCACTGGGACTTCGCTTGTAGAGTTCATCATCAATGAAGACGTAGGCCTTGGCTCGCCGCGAGATCCGTCGGGCCTCGTTGATGTCGGTTGGAAGCGTGCCATCCTGTAGAAAAGCGTAGATGTCTTGGGACCAGTCGGGGATGATGGCCATAATTTCTACCCCCAAGGTTGGGGTCTGCTCGCTAACTGCCGCCTTGACCTGGGGGTCGGCGGCATCATCTTTGAGTTTGATCATTGGCTTGGAGAGGACTTCGAGGAAGACGTCGTCGAGAACCGGATCCCGCCCCGAGGCCATCCGGGCGAGGGTGTCGGTCGTTTCATTGCCGTGGCGTAGAACGTGGTGGAGGTCGAGCCAGTCGAACTTGTCTTCGAGCTTGTGAACTTCTTGGCAATAAGCCTCCATCTTGAGGTCTCGGCAGCTCGAGACCTTCATGACTTGGATGACAACGAGCTCGGAGTCGCCCTTGACATAGAGCCATCGGACGCCGAGGGTGATGACCTTCTGGAGGCCATGCAGCAATGCTTCATACTCTGCAGCATTGTTGGAGGTAGGGAAGTGGATCAGCAATACGTACCGTAATTTATCTCCCTTGGGAGAGACGAGAACGACGCCAGCCCCAGAGCCCTTCAGCTGGCAAAGCCATCGAAGAACATAATCCAGTGCTTGAGGTCGGCGGGATCTAATGGTTCTTGTGCCTCGGTCCACTTGTCGATGAAGTCGGTAAAGGTCTGAGACTTGATGGCTTGCAGAGGCACGTAAGTGATGTTGTGGCCTATGAGCTCTATTGCCCACGTGGCAATGCGCCAAACCACATCTTTGCCATTGATGATCTCCGCGAGAGGGAAGCTCGTCACCACTCGGATAGAGTGGCTGTCGAAGTAGTGGCGAAGCTTGCGACTACTGATGAGGATCGCGTAGAGCAGCTTCTCCACTTGGGTATATCGGGTCTTGGCGTCAGCGAGCACCTCGCTAATGAAGTAGACGGGCCGCTGGACCTTCAAGGCCTGGCCCTCCTCCGGTCGCTTGACAACGAGGACAGTGCTGACGACCTTAGCGGTTGCAAAAATGTAGAGTAGTGGCTCACCAGGGGTTGGCGAGGTTAAGACCGGCGAGAAGACAGCATAGTCTTCAGTTGCTCAAAGGCTTCCTGGGCCTCGGCAGTCCAGGTGAAACGGTCGGACTTTCGAAGGAGTCGGTAAAAAGGCATGGCCTTCTCACCCAGTCGAGTGATGAAACAGCTGAGAGTCACCAGGCACCCAGTGAGCTTCTGGACACCTTTGACATTGTTGATGGGCTCGAGGTTACGAATGGCGGCGATCTTCTTGGGATTGGCTTCGATACCGCGCTCGGAGATGACAAACCCAAGGAGCTTTCGGTGGGGACGCCAAAGACGCATTTCTCGGGGTTAAGCTTGATGCAGAACTTCCGGAGGTTGGCGAAGGTTTCCTCCAAGTCTTCAATGAGACCGGCCGCTTGCCGAGTCTTGATGACGATGTTGTCGACGTAGACCTCCATATTCCGACCCGGCTGGTCGTGGAAGCACTTCTGCATGCAGCGCTGATACGTGGCGCCGGCATTCTTGAGGCCGAAGCGCATGGCAACGCAGCAGAACGAGCCGAAGAGCGTAATGAACGATGTAGCCTATTGGTCGAAGCCGCGCATGGATATCTGATGGTACCCGGAGTACGTATCAAGGAAGCTAAAGGTTTCGCAGCCGGCGATGGAATCGACCACTGATCTATGCGCGGCAAAAGAAACGGATCCTTTGGGCATGCTTTGTTGAGACTCGTGTAATCAACGCACATCCTCCATTTTCCATTCTTCTTCTTAACCATTACAAGGTTGGCCAGCCACTCTGGGTGGTAGACCTCTTTGATAAACTTAGCATCAAGCAACTTGGCGATCTCCTCCGCAATGGCGCGGCGCTTCTCGTTGTCGAAGCGTCGGAGTCGTTGTTTCACCGGTCGAGAGCTGAGAATGATGTTCAGAGAGTGCTCGACGACCTCCTTCGAGATGCCTGACATATCAGACGCTGCCTAGGCGAAGACATCCAGGTTCCGGACGAGGAAGTCAACGAGCGCACTTTCCTCTTCGCTGGAAAGCGTTGTCCCGATCCTATCCTTCTTGGTCGAGTCGGTGCTGTCGAGGAGGATCTTCTTGGAGTCGTCGGCCGACTCGAAGGACGTAGAGGTTGAAGGCTTGGAGTCTAGGGTCGCAGTCAGCACCTGGGACTTGCGGATCTCTTCCAGTTGAGCTGACCCTGCGTGGGCGACGGCCAGCTCGTAGCTTTCCTGTTCGCATGCGAGAGCGTGTTTGAAGCGGGACGTTACGGTGATGACACATTTGGGCCCCCGGCATCTTGAGCTTGAGGTAGACGTAGTTGGGGACGACCGTGAACTTGGCGTAGGCGAGTCGGCCGAGGATGGCGTGGTAGACGCTGGAGAAGTCAACCACTTCGAAGGTGAGCTTCTTCGTTCTGAAGTTGTCGCGGTCGCCAAAAGTGACCGGCAAGGTGATCCGACCCAAGGGCACCGTGCTACCCCCGAGGATGACGCAATGAAATGGAACGTTACTCGAACGGAGGTCGGACTCCAAGAGCTTCCTTGCCTTGTAGGTGTCGATGTAGAGGATATTGAGGGCGCTGCCTCCGTCCATGAAGACCTTGGTCAGACGCGTGGTGCCGATTATCGGATCGAGCACCAGGGGCAGGCGCCCCGGCTGAGGCATGTAGTCGGGGTGATCGGATCTGTCGAAGGTGATCGAGGCCTCCGACCACTTGAGGTAAGTGGGCATAGCGGGGTCGGTGAGATTGACCTCCTGCCACGTCTGCTTCTGATGGCGCCGTGACTCGTAAGCCACCGGCCCATTGAAGATCATCTGACAGTCCTTTGGATCGAAAAAGGTGTCGTCGGCGTTACCCTCAGCCTCCTTCGTAGGAGGGTCGAGATTTTGAGGCTGACGGAAGTCGGGTCGAAAGTGGCCTATGTAGAAGGCTCGCATGAGATGGCAATCCCGCAAGGTGTGCTTGATTACGGTCGGAGCGTCGGTCGAAACAGTTGTCGTTCTTGTGGTCGGCCTTGGACTTCTCCTTGCCCTTGGTTCGATCCTAGTCGAAGTTGTCTTGGACAGCCTCCTCCCCAGTGGCAAAGGTGGTAGCGATGTCGAGAAGGGCGTGCGCTGTCCCAAGGTTTTGACACCCTACCTTGTGGATGAGCGCCTTGGATGTCGTGTCGCAGGTGAAAACGTTGATGACGTCGGCGTCGCTTACGTCAGGCAGCTTGTTTCGCTTGCGCGAAAAGCACTGGATATAGTCACGGAGCAATTCGTCGGGGTTCTGCTTGCAATTCTTCAGATCCCAAGAGTTACCCGAGCGGGTGTAGGTCCTCTGTAAGTTGCCGATGAAGGCGTGATGAAGGTCGGACCAGTCATGGATGATGTCCCTCAGAAGATGCTCGAGCCACCCCCTGGTCAAATCAGACAGAAAGAGTAGCAGGTATTGGGTTACGAATAGGTCGTCGGCGCCACCAGCTCTGCATGCAAGACGATAATCCTCGAGCCAGTGAGCAGGATTGGTCTCACTAGTTTATCGGACAATATTGGTCGGAGCGCAGAATCTCTGAGGAAAAGGTGCTCTCTGGATGTAGGACCCGAACGCTCAGGGCCCGACCTCATCAGGGCTGAGGCTCCAGACGTGCTCGTAGCTGCACCAACGGCGGTGGGGGTCGGGAGACCGCTCCCGCCTGGACTCGGCATAGCGATTGCTCCTGGCTTGCTTTCGCGCGTTGATCGTGTGACGAATGTCACGGTGCTGCCCGAGGCGCTAGCGAACGTTGACAGCCAGAGGGTAAGGATCGCGCGCCTCGGTCCGACTGTGGCGACTATCACGGGATGGACTTCGACGGTCGGTGCTTGGCCGGTGGGAGCTGTGGGCCTCGGAGTGCTGACGAAGTGAGGGTTCAGGTTGTTGAAGCGTGCTGTCGAGGTAGACGCGGAGACGGTCGTAGGTTTTCGTGAGCGTGGGGTTGTCTGGCGTGGCGGACTCGTGGAGGACGTAAGCCGCCGCCGCCAGATTCTCGTACGGCGTGTCGAAGACGAGCGTGCCGCTGTCCATTATCTGCTGATAAGTGGACCGGGCCCGGGCTCGGGCGCCACCGCTTGTCGCAGCGGCATCCTTGCCCTGGCCATCGCCCCCGGCTGCGATCTTGCGCAAGAGAGCATCTTCGACGACAGAAAGAGCGTGACGGTGCGGAGAAGAATCATCATCAAGAGCCTTGCCGAGGGTATCGACCTCCGCGGCCTTGTTAGGTAGGAGCGTGTCAAGGGACGGGTCATGGCCGAACACATCATGAGGTAGGCAACGAGGTGAACGACGGCGAGGCAAACGACACCAAGGTGAACGCCGCTTGAGCGGGGTCTAAAGGTGAAGCTCGCCGTCGTTGTCGGCAACGAAATCTAGGTTTCCGAAACGAAAGGCCTGGCCAACAGCGAAGGTGGGTATGCTCCACGATCGATCATCACGAGGGATGGCAACCGCAAAACCTCAAAAAACAGGCGAGAGACTGAGGACTCCCCCACCAAAGCGAAAACTGAAGCCATCAAAAAGCGAAGCGACAATGCACAACAAAAAAACCCTCTTTCTGGCGCGCCAACTGTCGGTGTTCTGACCACTGGCACAGTAAAATTTACGTAATCGGAGGGAGTATTCGTGCGCTCTTCGTATTCGAATGGCTTAGCCTATAAAAGAGACTCAAAAGTTGACTTGGTTCGGACCGCCAAGAGGCGTAATAGTCTACGTCCAAGGACGAGAAAGAGATCAAATCGTATGAACTCAAGAACATGAGTACAATGCGGAAGTGTCTTGGCTCGATCTAAGAACCCTAGCTCGCGTGGGTGAATGTGGTTACAACGGGATGGCTAACTTAACTTGACTTTCTCTCCTTCGTGTAATGCCCTATGGTACCCTTTTTACAGGGGTCAAACAGGAAGCACCAACTTGACGCCTACGGAATCTGCTGGCCCTCCGCTAGGTGGGGCTTTGGTCGTCGCCTGAGTTGGTCGCTTAGCGTTCGCTGGCGCGGGTGCAGTTGGCCGGTGGCTTTCGTACGTCTTTTGTTCAGTCGCAGAGAACAAAGGACACTTTTCTATCTTGCTTTGCCAATCGTCTGGCTGCTTTACTAACTTTTGAAACACTTTACCTCCCGACAAAGTTGCTTTATCTTCTGTTGTACGTTGTCAGAAATCTCTGCGGTCGTCGGTGGTTGGTTATTAAGGCATTGCCTGACCCCCTGGGGGTCGGGCCAGAGCGTTGGCTTTTAGCTATTGATGGGCTAAATTTTGTTGTCTTGTAGCTTCAGCCTTCCATCGGTTGAGCTTTGACGCTCGTGTAGATCTGACCTTTGGATCGGGACGTTTTTGGCGAGATGTGATCATTCGTGGGCTGTAGACGGACTGTGGACCGTAATTTACAGATAGACATTCGTGTAGGGGCTGGGTTCATAAGTACCTAGGTATACTATCCTCATAGTTCTCAAAATTTACCTTTGATAGTGCAATTTCTGAAGGTCCGAAAAAGTCCTAGTAGGTATTTAGTGGAGCTGTGGAGGAAGTTTTGACAGTCAAAGCCACATGACGAAATGCTGGCTGTTTTTGCTGAGGCGCATTCTCCCACTCGCTTCTTCCTTTCGAGTTCCTGATACGTAGCCAAGCCGTTCACTCCAAATTCAGTCGCGACGCAGGACGGAAGATTCAAACGAAAGTACGTAGGAGCAAAGGAAGAGAAGTGCAGGTCTGAATCTGAATAAAACCATCCGACTAATATCTACCCCGCCTTCCCCGGCCAGCACCGCCGACGGGTCAAGGCGCTGGCTCGGGTCGGACGACTCCGACCAGCGGCCAGCACCATCGCTTGCGCTCATTGGCGCGCGTGGCAGCGGGCGGAGAATAAACTGTCCAACTAATCTCTGCCACCGGCCTTCCCCAGTCCGGCACCGCCGGCGAATCAGGTGCTGCCTGAGCAGGTCGGACCAACTGCCGCGCGGCGGCGGAGAAAGGTCACGCTCTCCGAGTTTCGGGGAAGGAAGAAGAGGGACCGTCTAGAAACATGGAGTACTAGCTCTCCTCGAGTCTGTTGCATGTGTGCGCCGCCGACCACGACTCGGTCTCCAGGCGTCCTCTTCCTCTGTTCCTTCCTCGTCGCTGTAGCCTGTAGTATAAAAGTCGGTCGTCTCCGGCCTGTAATTGTTGCTATCATCTGCAACGGAAACAGCCACAAGCGATCTTCAACAAGCTCATTTCCTCTTCCAAAGCTCGTTGCGTTTGTTTCCTGTTCGCCGCCGTGATGTCAGCAGACCGCAGTCACCGCACCAGTGGCAGCTCGCCATTTCGATCAACCTTCGCCGCCTCACAGGGGGAGCACGTCGCAGCAGCAGCGAGAACGAGCTATGCGATGCCTCAGAGCCTATGGCGCACTTCATCCGTGCCGCGGCCGATCGGTCTCGGCGGCGTCCAGGTTCAGCCATCGACGGTTTCGGCCTATGCGCCGGCGGAGAAGAACTTCGCCGCCAACTTCCTGCTGGGCGGGGTGTCGTCGGCCGTGTCGAAGACGGTGGCGGCGCCGATCGAGCGCGTCAAGATGCTGCTGCAGAACCAGGACCAGCTCATCAGGACCGGCAGGCTGTCCGGGCCGTACAAGGGCATCGGCGATTGCTTCGCGCGCACCGTCAGGGAGGAGGGCGTGCTCTCGCTGTGGAGAGGGAACACCACCAATGTCATCCGCTACTTCCCGACGCAGGTAACCATGAAACACGGTTTCGTTCTTCAGATGCCATGCCAGTTCAGAGTTCACCTTAATGAACGTGACTGGTGTAATTCCAGGCTCTGAACTTCGCGTTCAAGGACTACTTCAAGGGCCTGTTCAACTTCAAGAAGGACAAGGATGGGTACTGGAAGTGGTTCGCCGGGAACATCGCCTCCGGCAGCGCCGCCGGGGCCACGTCGCTGCTCTTCGTCTACTCCCTCGACTACGCGCGCACGCGGCTCACCAACGACTACAAGGCAGCGGCGTCCAAGGGCGGCGAGAGGCAGTTCACGGGATTAGTCGACGTCTACCGCAAGACGCTCCGGTCGGACGGCGTCGCCGGCCTCTACCGCGGGTTCAACGTCTCCGTCGTCGGGATCGTCGTGTACCGCGGCCTTTACTTCGGGATGTACGACTCCTTCAAGCCCCTGCTGCTGACGGGGAAGCTGCAGGACAACTTCCTCGCGAGCTTGGTGCTCGGCTGGATGATCACCAATGGCGCGAACCTGGCGTCGTACCCGCTGGACACCGTCAGGAGGAGGATGATGATGACGTCAGGGGAGGCCGTCAAGTACAAGAGCGCCATGGACGCCTTTACCCAAATCGTCAAGAACGAGGGCGCCAGGTCGCTGTTCAAAGGCGCTGGCGCCAACGTCCTCCGGGCCATTGCCGGCGCCGGTGCGCTTGCTGGGTATGACCAGCTGCAGCTCATCTTCGTTGGGAAGAAGCAAGGATCTGGTGGCGCCTAATCAGAGACAGAGCACATATGTGAACAAAAATAAACGAACGAAGTGATGACGACGAAAAAGAAAAATACCATTTGATTCTTGTACCTTGTAATTTGTATTGGGTTCTCGTCATGTTTATTTTGTTCAATTACAGTGATAATTCTATTGTTCAATTACAGTGATAATTCTACGTATTTATATTATGAACGGACAATATTATTAGTGAGCGCTCGGAAACTACTGGACTGAAATTTCAAAATTCAGAGACAAGCAAAATTCAGCGTCTGAAACTTTCTTTACACTTGAAACAGCAAACTAAGACAGGCAAAATTGATGCTCTTATCAGATATGCCTGCCGAAGCAAGTAGTAGTGGCTTCTCCAAACAGCTTATTTTCCCAGGGTTGGGAGCTGCAGGTCAGCTTCAGCAGAATTCATGGCTATCATGGCCATGTATGTATATATAGCTAAACCATGGGACCAAGAAACGGAAGTACTCACCATGAACACAGCTTCTCTCTAACAGCACCTCATCTTAGCTTGTAGCGCTGTTATTCCACATTTGCAGTAGTTGTCAGTGCGATCGGGGACCGCCGAAGATTGGCCTCATGAACTTGTCGTCGAACTTCCTCCAGTAGATGTGAACCGTGTGGACAGGCCTCTCTATCAGCATAGATATGCTTCTCTTGGCTTGCTCCAAGATGACACCGCTGCCTGATGCGTCGTCTTCAGTTGAGAGAAATGGCAGAGTGAATTCATCCTTTGGGGAGTTACTGCCTGTCCTCAGGGTCCTCGCCGCTCGTCGAGGTGGGATCATGGCACTTATAAGAGGCCTCGTCAGGAAACCAAACACCTGAAATCATGGGATCATCCTAAATTCCAGAACTTTGAACCGATTTGAATACCGTATGGAAAGAAAAATGTCAGATTCAATAGGATACAAACCAGAGTAGTGAAAAATACTACAATAATTGTACTTGTGATGAGGGTCGCGTGAACTGGATCCGATGTTACACCTGAAAACGTGAACTGTAATGATCCAAGATTCATGAATCAAATATTAGCCAGTAATCAGACGCATACTGTACTTTCCTAAACAAAAAATGTAGTTACACACAAAAAAGGAATACCTGATTATATGCTAGTGCAATTGAAACAGCGCCTCTCATGAGCCCCGCCCACCAAATGACGACCTTGGCATGTTTAAACAGTTTTGAGTGCATCATTCAGTTGATATTCTGACTTACTAGAAGATTGTAAATTGTTTTCAAGACAAAACAGAAGTCACTGACAGAGTGAAGATACTGTTAGTTTAGAAGCCACCTGATGCTTGAATGTGATTGGCATTCTCTCAGAACCTCCACTCATTTTGTTCGACAAAATCGATATAGGGAAAACAAACGCTGCTCGTCCCAACAACATGACCAACATGACGACGGCAAAGATACTGATGGATGTTTTAAAGCTGGGAAAAACTGCAAAATTACTCTCTCATACATGTTCTGTGTTAATTTATGACAATGCTAAAGGATTGTACTTTTGGACCCAGAACAAGAGACCGGAGTGCTCTGTTGCTCACCTTGCCTCTGAAGTTTTCCACTTATCAATGTCAAGGGCATCCATACCAACATAAAGAAAGATGAATGTCTCTGAGATGAATGATAATGTTGCAAATATATGCTTGCAATCGCAGCCATCAAACCAAAATATAAGTTCTTTATTATGAAACTTGATTAGCCAGCAACATCAAATGTGAAAAATCTTTATTAAAAAGTGAGACATAATATAGTGTTACCGTGTTGTGATTCTTGAGCTCTCTGTTACATTATGCCACGCATAATGGGACATGACAATGCCACAAAAGAACACGGTCAAAATGCCGCTCAACTTAAGCAACTGCACAGCGGGATGCACGCGTCAAGCGCACTGCGAATGAACATAACGAGATGCCAGCAGCTATACATTTCGATAACCTTACCTCTGCCAGCATATAGGACAAATAAGCCATGAGAGCCATCAAGGCTACCTCTCGATCAGTTGAATGTCTGAAAACCGAAGGGAAACGTTTTCAACAGAGTAAGGGTAAGATGAATGCAAGCTGAATCGATACCTCATACCGCTTTTACTCACCTACCAAAATACAGAGCTTTGAGAGCATAAGCAGTGCATAGCCCCATCTAATACATTTTAATAAAAAATGTGTGTAAAAAAGTAGTGGCATGTCATGATTATAGGAAAAGGTAAGTAACTCATATATATGCAGTGTGTAGAAGAATTGAGAAACAGAAGGAGAATAGTGTCCTTACTGAAATTCCGAGGATAGTGCTAGTTACAAAAAGATAGAGAAAATCAGTGATCACTTTTAGCACTACCCCTCCATTCAATTGACTGATATCCAGATTCTTTATAGCATTGAAAAGAACAACTGAAGTTGCATCATTGACGACCCCTTCTCCGAACACCAAGCTGTACAACCTAGGCGTCTCATCTTGGTTTATGACCTGAGTTTTCAGTTGGAAAGATTCAACAGTTGCAACAAAAACAGATGCTTTATTATATATTGATTTGCAGATGCTTTATTCATATATTGATAGCGAACGTCCAACAAAAAACAAAACTTACAAACCTGCAGTGTGCAGACAGTGTCTGTTGAAGAAAATATGGCTCCCAAGGCTGTCGCGCATGGTAGATCAGAACGGATTTAAAAGTAAAAGGACAAGGGGAATTCAATAAAATCAGATCAAGAAAGGCTAACCGAGATAATCCACTGCTTCGAGTTTTCCATATCCGACTTTAGGGAAGAGCCAGTAGCAGCCTGGTACCAAGTCGTATGTCATAAAATTTTTTCATCTAATCGAACCATGTTATGATCTAGATATAGGAAATTACCTGCTGAAACTATTGCCACTGAAATGAACACTCCGAACACTCCAAATGACATGATGGTCATGAAATTGTGGAAGAACTGTTTTTTCTTGACCTTGAACCTGGAAACAAAGAAGACCCAGAAGTCCAGGACACATATCAGCTGATTGGAACTAGAACATACCATTTCCATGTTTTACATTACTGATGTAGTGATGTGGGTACCCAGCATTGAAGATGATCGGTGGCAGCACGTAGATGAAGAAGAGCTCCTCATCGAACCTCACGATGTGTGAGTTCCTTCCTTTGCTGATAAAAAAAATGATGGCTCCAATGATGCACCCCTGCAAAAATAGTTCAGAGGGTAAGAGAACAGCCAGTTGCTAGAAAACACTGATTTTTTTTTTAACCAGTAGCTTAAACCGCAGCATCAATCAACGGATAAAAAATCTTGGTGGTTTAGACTCGTACGATGATGAGCGCGGTGATGCTCTCGTTGACCCATTTGTTCTCCTCGAGGAGGTGGCCGGCGACGAGGCACAGGCAAAGCACCGCCGCGAACACGCAGATGGACACCACCGTGGCGCTGCTCCCACCCGTCCCCGCCGCCGCCACCGTCACCGCCTCCCACCACGCCGCCATCGGCCCTCTCTGTCTCTCGCATGTTCTCAGCTGATCGTTCCTTGCTCTCTGCCTTTTGCCGCCGCCGTGCGTGACGGACGATCTTGGCGCGTAGCCGGGCCCTGGAACTGCGGGTGCGCGTCACGGCGGCACGCGTGGAGGCGCCGTGCCCGCGTGTGCGTGGTCCGAGGTGCCACGTGCGCTGGAGCATCCCAGTGTTGCCGACGTGGTGCACGTCAGGAAACCGCGGGACCGGTAGGTTGATTCTTCCAAGACGGTCCAGGAATGTTTAATGGAAAAAATGTCTTCTCGCTACCTCATAAAGTGTGCAGTGCTGCAACGGAGGCGCCAAATTCCCGTGTCACAATATTTCAGAGGAGATTGCGTTACGTCTTATTAAAAAATAATAAAAATATAATTTATTTGGTTATGATTAGTTTTACTATAAGAGATGCATTAAATATAACTAATTTATTTTTATTTTTGTAATTTTTTTAAAAAATAAATGGTTAAATATGATATCTAGAAATCAAAATAGTCAAGAATTTAAGTACGAAGGTAGCATTCGTTTATGGCAATCGGTTCTGAATTTCTGTCAACTAGTAGCACATTACTCTTGTTCTACCATGTAACTCTGGTAATACCATTGTAAAAATGTATCTCTGGTAATACTTCCGGTCTCATTTATAAGATAGTTTTAGGTTTAGACACAGAAATTAAGAAAGGTGAAAAGTGGAATATTTTAAAATGATGAGAGAGGTAGAATAGAGATACTGAAAAGAGAAAATAGTGTATCAAGAAGTGAAAATAATTTATAATTTGAGAAAACTTGAGAAGCCCAGAGCTTATAATTTGCGACCGAGAGTAATAGTTTTAATTTTGAGTCACTTTAAAAAAAATAGAGGCTTCGGTCTATTTAAATTGAGCTCAAACTTTACTCCAGCAAATCTGAATTCGACAAGATCTTTTCATAATGAATTGAGCAAAGTATTCAACCTCATATTACTACTCCATTTAATTTACTAAGTTTGATATAATAATGGTAATCAGTCAACTAAAAAGGATTCAATTTGTTTTTATGGCTAAGCAACAAAAATAAGAACTCTTTATGTATAAATTTTCATATAGTCAATGGGGTAAAATAAAATATTTTATAGGTCTCCATTCTATACATGACTATAGTAATTGTTATTGCTGTGACTTCTAACATCAACTCTGACTGTTTGTCTTATTCATTTTTTTTATAAATATCTTATATTGTATTATTTGTTTTATCATTAAAGTTATTTGAATTACAAGTTATACTTTTAAAAACATTGGGATAAGTCTAGACAACCCTCTTAACTATCAGGATAGGTGTACTTTACCCCTCAATCTTTAAAATCAAATAATTAACCTCCTAAGTATTGAAAATCATCTAAATAACTCGCTAAGCTGTTTTAGAGGTGTTTTACTGTTTATGGGCCCACATGTCATTTTGAAATAAGCCTATTTCATACCCCAAACTTTAAAAATTGAACTTTTAATCCCTTGAAGTATTAAAAATTGTCTAAATAACCCATGTGTTATTTAAACAGTTTGCAATACCATATAGAGTTCAAAGTCTAATTTTAAAGTTTGAAGAGTGAAGTAGACCACCATTGATGGTTGAGGGGTAAAATAAACTTATTCCAAACTGATGTATAGGCCTATAAACAGTAATCCACCTTGAAATTGCCTAGGGGGTTATTTAGACGGTTTTCAATACCTCAGGGAGTTTAGTATCGGATTTTAAAGGTTGGGGGGTGAAATGCACCCACCCTCCTAGTTGAGAGGGTTATCTAAATTTATCACTTAAACATTAAAATAATTTTTTTAATAAGATGATGTTAGAAGTTAACGGCGACAACAATTTAGTAATGTAGGGAGTAATTATTAGAGCAAAGTGCACTTGACCATAGCATAGAATAGATTATCATTATTCTAATGTTTTTGAACGTGACATACTCCCTCTTTTCTAAAATATAAGCATTTCTAAGTTTTTATAATGTTCTAAAATATAATTATCATTAGTAATAATGGACGATGTTTGGATCCAAGTACACTCAATCCTCTTGGGTACTAAAATGTGGTGCATAGTGATAAAACATGAGCTAAAACCTAGTGTATGGTGCAACAATAGCTAAAACCTAGTGCAAGGTGATAATATGACTCCAAAAGGCGGTGCATTGTGCAATTCACTCTTTGAATTTTATACCCTTCCATACAATTGCATATCCACCTGAGGCCCCTACAGATGGCAGATGTCTATATGCTCTCTCTTGTATTCATATAGACAAATGATATCACATTTAGGTCTCCTGTGAAACGGAGGAAATTTTCCTTTTGCGTGTGTTTTTCCTACTATTTACAGCACAATTCCTTTGTGATGTCTGTGAACATTCTATGCTCCAAAGGAGGCTTTAGCTTTTGTAATCTTGCTCTTGACGTCATCCCATTCTTGATCCACGAAATTATGTTCCAGCAGAGGACACTTCATTATTCTCTACCTTGCATTCTTGATATATAAATAATCATTGATAGATTAACAAGGGTGAGTCACGCATAACATGAAATCAATGAAATTAGGCATGGCACAATATGTGCACTGGATACACATATCAGGTGGATTTTCTAGTTTCCTCTGGTTATTTAGACATTGACTGCTGTAACTGGTTTAATTCAACAGTACTAGTATGAGTACTGGATGTGATGACCTGACATGTTTTAGTGGTGCAGTGGTGCTGCAAACTGTGAAGCATGTATTTTCCGCTGATTCTGAATTATAGTGCTGGATCAGTACAGGCACTGGATGGTTTTGAGATTCGGAGCATCACATATACCCATTGAGGCTTAAGTAGTGTAGTAGATAGGTACTGTTGATGTTAGAAGTCAATGGCGACGTCAATTTCAGAACAAATGGAGTATTAATATAGAAAAAACACGTATTGTATAAGTAATCGATCTGATAATGATTACGAGCCACACATGAGACGATCCCATTATACTTGCTCTTAGTACTTTGCTAAAAAGTAGGCAATGATTTCTTTTATTATGGAAAAGTCAAGTGGGTATTCATGTATGCTCTGGACCTTTGCATTTCTATCTGCTTGAATTGAAATTCCTCATTTTTATTTGAAAAAATAAGACAAGGATGACTCAACCTATCCATTAGAACATTTTTTTATTCGAAGCAATAAAATAAGTAGGAGTCCCAGAAAAAGGAACACAAATGTGTATTCTGCACATTTTATTCAGAACAGTACAATTTAGTCATACCATACACTGCATGATATATACTAGAAAAAAAAATACACAACACATGATACTTTCTAATTTTTTAATCACAACACATACCGTGGAAGTAGTTAATACATATATTTTTTATTCTGATAGACATGGCACAACCATAATTGTTGTGCATCTTGATGAGTCAATGCCAATCTTAGGGGTATCCACCTCCCATGTAGCCTCCACCGCCATATCCTCCACCACCATACCCTCCATATCCTCCACCACCGCCACCGTACCCTCCATATCCTCCACCACCGTACCCTCCATATCCTCCGTCGCCACCACCATACCCATACCCATTACCATATCCACCGCCATACCCATGTCCATGACCCGGGTGATGACCATGTCCACCACCATTCCCATGTCCATGGCCAGGGTAATGTCCATACCCACCACCATACCAGCCGTGGCCTGGCATGTACCCTCCGTATCCCCCACCGTATCCCCCACCACCATAGTATCCGTGCCCCCGCTTCTCATCATTGGCCACAGCTCCATTCTCAGTCTTCACATTCTTATTCCTGTCTCCGGATTCTGCTCATAAGATAGCTTGGAATGACACATTTCACAACGCACAAACATAGAAATAGCACGCAATTCTCATGTCAAACGAATATGCAAAATTGGGGTCCGAGAGATGCATGCGCGTACCGTTTGCCTCAGTGAACTGATCTCGAGCCGCTACGACATCCTTGGAGACGAGCAGGAGAGAGGCCAGGAAGACCCCGAGCACGAGTGACGCGGACCTGAAAGGCATCCTCTGTTTCTGTGATTTGCCGAGCTAGATAGATGGGTTTGAGGCAGCACGGCCTCTCGTGCTGCTCTTATAGCAGTTGCCTAAACGCATGCACAAGCTAGCATTGCTTTGATCGATGCGGCTGTGGTTGGATGTTAGGATTAGAGCAGATGGAGCTGGTTAGGCTTCGCTGTCGCCGAAATTAGCAGTGTCGGGTGGATGCGCGGACCTTGGCCCGTGTGGATTTATATATGGTGGAGGCATCTAAGAATGTAGGTGATCAAGAGTAAACGAAAAAGATTGACTGATCATGATCCAGCACATCTATCCTGCGCAGTTACCAGAGTGAAAATATGTTGAAGTTCAAACCACTTAGTACTCTAGCAAGTGTTCCGTGAAAGTTAACAAGAGAAGATTGCGACTCTGTCAGCATTCTGATCTCATCGCTGAAGATAAAACAATGTATAGAAGCATCTCCACTACCCGCCATTGGGCATGGTTCTTGCTTCTTTTTTTCTCCACAGCTACCGAAACCATCAGTTTACATCCTTGCGTTTTATAGAAGTTTAATAATAGAATGCCGGAGAACTACGAGAAAAAGAGTAGTCCCTCTGTTTTTATTTATTGATGTTCAGACATGAATCAGAACTCTGTTTTATATTTATTGACGGGAGGGAGTATGGTAGAGCAGGGCGACATGCAGGGCAGGTCTGAAGGAACGGAGGACAGAAAGGAGCAAAACAGGCCGGGCTTGCGTTGTGTCGGCGTTCTGATCAGCAGCACAGTAAATATACGATCGAGGGGGAGGTGCGCCTTCGGTGTTTGATGTGGCGTAGTCTAAGGAAGACTCAAGGAGATTTTTACTTGGTTCGGGCCACCACGAGCGATGTAATACTTTACGTCCAGAGGGCGGATTATCTCGTTGATAATATTACAAGGGTGAGGATCCTCTCTTCGAGGGAGGATCCGGAATGTGAGAGAGTGAGGGTGTTTGCTCGAAAGGATGCAAAGACCCTGGGTTCTAATGGAGCTTGCGGTTTTATCTTTCGTGTGTGTGTGACTGTTGGTTCGTGGGATGTAGTCGTCGTCTCTATCGCTCCCCGGGCCTCCCTTTATATAGGAGAGGCCTTGGGTTCCAAGTGGTGGGTCTTACTCGATCCTGCCGTCTCGCCGACAGATGGGCCTTTCTGTCGTCGTCGCATCATTTCGCTCCGTCCAGGTGTGGTCGTGACCCGTCGCATCGTGCGCAGCGGCGGGACTGTGATGCTCGTCCGGTGCCACTGTGCCGGCTACAGTGCTGTCACGTCGTGTCCGGCAGCCGTCACAGCTTTCTGCTGAAGTGTCGCCGTGGTGAATCTCGTTCCGTCCCGTCAGGACGAATGACAGCTGGCCGTTCAGAGTAAATGTACCATAACGCGGTACCTACCCTCCAGGGGTCGCTCCCGAGGGTCGGCCTTCGGAGGCCGGGGTCTTTACGTGCTCGCGCGGCTAAGGCGTGACGGTCGTAGATCACCGTTGAGGAGGGTCGGAACCCGCGATCGTCCGACCCCCGATCTCGCGCGTCCGAGCGCGCTCTGTTAGGTACCCGGGGTACGTGATCGCGACACGTTGCGTCTCATTTTGTCTTGTTGGTCACTTGGATCAGCTCGCCTGGTCGTCCTCCAGTCAGTTCTACTTCGACCTGAAAACGGAGCGGTTCAGGGTGAACTGATCCTCGAACCTGTGATCTTTTGTGTAAATGGGTGGTTCGAGGATCGATCCGCTCCTATTCTTTCATACAATCCTCTGAGCCGCGGTTCTAACCTTTTCTACTACTACTATACTCCTACACAATACAATCGCTGGAGCAGGGGCCTGTTGTCTCGTGTGTTAGTTGCTTCTCTTCTAGTATAATTTGGCCACAGCAAATGCATCAACTACTAACATTCTGCCAAATGAGTCAAAAAAAAAAATTCTACCAAAAAATAACTTTATTGACAACAAAATTCTATGAAATTAAGGAGTTAAAGCATACACGAAAAATGAAATGGCATGGCAAATAAAACCTTTGCGGAACACTGTTGCAAAAAAAATAATAATCAAACACAAAGCTAAAAAACGAATTAGAATATGGAAACAATTATCAAATAAAAAGGGAAATAGATCTTCAGTCACGCATGGATCTTCCATGATTAAAAAAAGGAATACGAAGAAAACAACACAGCATTGACGTCCATCATAAATTCTTTGTGCAGGCTCAGACCTTACAATCCCAATCTAGTTCTCTGCCCAGGCCAAAAAAATTCTGCTCACCGAGGAGATCCCGCTCGAAAGAGATGGGAGGAGGACCGGCTTCAGCCATCAACTTTGCTTCTAGATCATGGACTGGGAGGGGTGCCGGGATGATGCTTCAAATCGATTGACGAAGGTTCGGGTGATGGCCGGCGGTCAACAGAGTGGCGCGAGAGCTTGATCTGCGGAGGAGTAGACAAACTCGATCTGCAGAGGGATGGAGGGGAGGGGCGATGCGGCGCCCGATACGTCATCAGAGAGCGTCATCTCCAACCGCCGGTGGAGGATCGATTCGACCCTGGATTTGATCGGTTCGCACCGCCTTCCAACCGCTTGGATGCTGGGTCGACCCGAACCGAATCGAAGGAGAAAATGAGGTGCGGTTTGTGGGGTTTTGTGGGTCGACCCGAACTGATTTCAGGGTGGGTTCTACTTCTCGCTGAGCTCATCATTGGCGTCTTGATTTGCTGGGTATGAGTAACGTGTTGCTGCTCATCATCGGTGAACATGCTGCCGAGGCTGTTCCAGTTCTACACGAACCCGGCCATCCTTGCATTGCGAGACCGTGATTGACAGGCACGCGCAGCGGTGTCTCTCGACCTCATAACCACATTTTTCGTTGATCTTAATTAGCCCTGATTTTTTCTGGTCCAAACGGATGAGCATGATCCGCTGACCTGCACACGAACTACGCCGACAATGACTGGCGCCTGGAACGTTGGATAGGCCCCGATCCGTGCGTGGATCCATGCGATGGTAGTGGTGCTGCTGCTATATGAAGGCGTCACGGTAGGGATCTGTCCCCGTGGTGCTATTACGCTATTCATTGTTTGAATCAAGGTAACATATATGCTAGTATCTAAAACCATGATTACATGCAGAATCTCAAGAAAAGAACATGAAATCTGCTGATGGACCTAACCTCGACGATGAGAGAGGATACGGTGGCGGCTATGGTGGAGGATACGGTGGCGGTTACGGTGGAGGATATGGCGGAGGTTACGGTGGCAGCTATGGAGGGTATATACCTGGCGAGGGTGGGTATGGTGGCGGTTATGGGTACAGATACCTTGGCTATGGTGGTAACGGCGGATACGGAAGTGGCGGTGGATATGGAGGATATCGTGGTGGTGCTTATCATGGGGGAGGATATGGAGGTGGTTACGGTGGTGGCTGGCACTAAAATGCGGGTGGCACTGTATGCATTTGTTTAATTAAACTGTTATCATGAGTAAAATGACCAGCGCACCTTCAGATGCACAACAGGGTTGTAACATCTGGTGTTTTATCACATTCAGAAATAAAATCACATTTATTTTTGAGTTGATCATCAAATCAACCTTTAGCTTTGAATGCATGATATCACAAGTACAGTAAAATTTCTGTACAAAAAAGATAACTGTTCTCATAAAGTTTTTTTTTATACATTTTAAAATAGTCATTTTTAATTCTTGAGAAGGTTTGCTTTTTTGAACTGAAGGTCTACTTATTTTAATAACAGCAGAATGTCGTCTGTGCTTTTTGCTGATTGAAAAAAAAATACTGTAGAGACATTTATGGAAAACATGTTAGAAATTGATCTCTACCCGTTTTGACCCAACGGGCTTAATGGGCCCTTGACCTAATCGCGCCCTGATCGGGGGCGCCCAGCCCATTATGGCTGGTGGGCCCCTGTCGCCAGCGCCACAATAAATAGAGGTGGGGGGGCCGGCCGGAACTCATGACCTAAGTTCATCCGTACCGCCGCACCCCACCGACATCCCTAAACCCGATCTGTGAGGGAGCGCTGTGCCGACGGGAAGCACCACCGCCACGACGACCGTCGCCACCGAGAGATCGACGACGTCGCCGTGACTCCAACGGCACTGCCCTCTTCACTGACCGACGCTGCCCAAGAGCAGAGGACCGCACCAACAAAGGGCAGATGGCCGGATCATCTTCCTCGACTCCGGCGACCGGATCCGAAGGTATTGACCACCTCCGAACTACAGATCTATTAACGACACAGATACTCTCGGATTTACACTCCTAGACCCAGAGAAAAGATTACAA
>BCLG01001094.1:82140-93053 GCA_001602295.1 Zoysia matrella | reverse complement strand
TCTCATTCAGTAATTTTATATCAATTTCTTGAGTAATTTTGTTTTAATTTCTTCAGTAATTTTCTCGCATTCAGTAATTTTGTTTTAGTGTCCTTAATAGAACAAATCTTGAAAATTACCAAATAAACCAAAACAAAAATTAGTGAATGAGATATAATTACTGAGGGAAAAAAGTTACTGAAAGAATCGAAATAAAATTACTGAATAAAACTAAAACACAATTACTGAATGAATCAAAATAAATTTGAAATTGATACAGAATCACTAAATGAGAGAAAACTACTAAAAGAATAAAAACAAAATTATTGATTAAATTACAGTGCTCTCAATTTGAGTTTGGCTTGCAAGATGCATTTTAAGAACAAAAGTGACTATAGTGGTCAATAAGTAACAAAAGTTAAAATAGATGGCTAATAAGAAAATTTAAATTTTATGGTGGCTAACAAGGAAGGGCTACTTAGATACAGGCCATTGCAATTTTGCAAAGTTTGAAATATGTCATCGATATGTCATTTATATGGCCTGCAAGTGTATGACACATTAGCTCGAATGGCATATTTTAAATTTTACAAAATTGTAATGACATGTGCCAAATTAATCGTTCACCCCTAAAGAGGATAAAAATTTGGGAAAGCAGCTTCTTTTCTCCTGTGCGTCTTATCGACAGAGTTCAATGTGTCGTAGAGTGGAATACACATGTAATTTTTCTCTTCCGTGATCTTCTTTCATACGTACTTTCATGATGTAATAAATTCTCATTAGATATTCTCTTTAATGGATCCATAGAGAAACGAGATTCAGAATTCGTGGGAGGAAGGAAGCGGAGGAGAAAAACCGTTTTCGTGGAAGACACGGGAAAGAAACCGCGTCAGGATCTCCCGGCGTTTAACAAGCGAGGACTCCACGGACGCGGCGACAGCGCCACTCCACCGAATGCACAAGCACTGCACTGCACTGTGTCTCTCTCCCTTTTTTTTTTTTTTTTAAGAATCTGTCCCTGTCTCCTCTTGACTCACACGGTCACACATGCCGCCATGGCTGGAGTTGGGGATGGAACGGTGCCTTTACGTGAGGATAGGGTACTAAAGAAAACTTTAGCTGGACCGGACTTGATTGACCGTTGATTGCGGACTAGGAGCACGAGTCCACAGTTCACACTCCTTTCGTCCAGATACATCCACGACATGGACAAACAATGTGTCCATATTTCCTTTTCCAAAAGCGATGTCCTCTAAATCACTTCGAAATCAGTGGCGGGTACATAAGCCCAAGGATTTCAACAACTCTACAATAAAAAAAGAGAGATATTTATTCATTTCTTGGAATATAGGATTTTTTTAAAATATATATATAAGAATGAGAAGAATTCCTTTGTTCCAAACAGAGCTTAAATCTAAGAGTACAAATGAGGTGTCAATAAAAACGGACACGAACAAATAGTGTGGTTCTATATTAAAAAATGAGAGTGATATTTTTAAACAAATTTTAATTTTAGATGGACACTCTTGCGGACGCACGGTGTTTAATTTAGAGGGAATGAAGCTCTAGTTAAGGGTGTAAAAAAGAGTGGCTCTAAGAGCATCTCTAATATTTCTCTCAAAAAATCATCTCAAAAGATACTTTTTGGTTAATTAAAAAATTTTAAGGTCTGTTTTAATTAACTCCTCTAACAGTTTCTCTAAATATAGTTTAAATTTGAACCAAGTAGATAACCGATCCTACTGTTAGTTGCACATGAGAGAAAGTATTGTGCACCTAGAAAATTCTCTAGATCTATCTCAGAATAGGTAGAGTTTGAGGGACCTTTGAAAGTAGCGAGATATTTAGAAGAGTTGTTAGAGAAGTTTTTTTACATTGTTTTTTCTTAAAATTTGATTTAAGAGGGGTTAATAAAGAGCTTTTGGAGATGCTTTAAGATTACCCTGTAAAACTATCTAATTTTCTCAACTTTTAAAAAATTATTTTAATTTCATAAATTAAACAGGTTCGAAGGGTAATTTTTTATCAACTTTTAAAAAATTAGTTTAATTTCATAAATTAAAGAGGTTCCAAGGGTAACTTTAGATGCATCAAGATCTGATCCAAACCCTAACTCAGGTTCTTTATTTGTTCCAATAGGCAATATCCTTATCCGATCAAGTTTAGCATACCAGATCCAATTTATTTAGCCTACCCCTTTAGAAAATAAAATCCTATCTAATCCTATCCCGATTAGAAGATTAAGACAGATCTAATAATAATACTGTAAGGTATATGAAAAAAAAAGCTCAACTCATATGGCTTATGATGTGGGTAAACAGACTAAATTAAATAGGTAGTGACTCAAAGTACAATAACACCGGGTTAATCATTTTACGCGAAGTAAGTGCAAAAGCGTAAGCGAGTTGCTGTGTAGCTGTGATTCACACAGCGTGTACGTGAATATGAGTCGTATTTAAACCTGATTTGTTACAAATACTATATATTTAACCCATAGGATGTTATACTTCTCAAATTATCCTGCTAAAGTTGATGCACAAACACACCATTTAGGAGGCACTTACAGTATTTAAAGGACACGGTTTGTAGATTGACCCTTTAATTGTTTCTAAATGGGCTATTATCAAAATCCAATTATTTACTTTATAACCCAATCTGATTCTTTACTTTCAACAGACTATAATAACTTTAAAAGTTTAGTCTAAGTGAAAAAAAACTTTTCAACCCTTGGATTCTTTTAGACCTGCCTATGCTCCTTTAGTAGAGCTCATACCTCTTAAATTTTTTTGAAGTGATCTACTTTAATTCTTTACAATATATTTTTAGAATTAAAATAGAGAATCACTTCACAGAATAAAACAAACTATTTTTTTAAATTTTAAACTTTTTAATTTATTTTAAAAAACTATTTTATAGAATCAAACAAAAATCACTTTTTCTTCTGCCTTCAGAAACACGAGGCCTGCCAAAGGGCTCTTAGTTATCCTCGAACGCGGAAACAAGTCATATAAGATTCCCACCGAAGGGATGGCAGCTGCAGGTTCCAAACACACTTGCTAAACATCCTAGTGCCCAGCTCTGCTCGCTGCTGACCTTACTCGCCCATTGCTTGCTGCGCTTGCTCGACGGAACCGCTCTCGCTGGCCATCTGTCTGCCTCCTCGTCTCAGTCGTCTGCTCTTACTGCTGGATAGCATCCTCTGAATACGAAAGATTTTAAGGTATTTCGATGCTTTTGTCTTTTTGGCAAAAATTATCTTAGTAGCACTATTGGGGACGTACACCTATTTGCCACTGTATACCACTTTGATGGGGGATGAGATCTATGCGCGATACTGTAGGCCACCGTCGTCGAAGCACACCTCGCCGTTGTCGTTACAGCCATTGACCCGTTGCTCTGGCGGACCGCCACCGCTGTCCCTCGCGCGCCCGCGGAGGGCATGTCGAGGAGAGAGAGGATTGAGAGACGAATCCAGGAGAGAGCGACAGAAAAATGAAAGATGAACCAGAGCCCCACGCCGCCGCTGCCGTTGTGGCTGTTCTCCGCATAGCTGGCAACGGTCGGGGCCTGGCCGGGCTCGTGCCCTTTCCGAGACGGCCCGATACGGCCCATTAAATAATCGGGCCCTGCTGTGCCGGCCCGTGAGCCGTCAGTCTAGGACCAACACGGCCTGGGTCCTTCTAGACAGGCCGTGCCGTGCCGATGGGCCCATCGGACCATGCCGTGTCGGGCCGAAGCCCGAAAAAAAAAACTTCATTTTCCCCCAAAAAAATACTGAAAAATAGTTATACAATACTTAAAATATTAAATTCGAAACACAAATTGGTCAAATTGCATGTATCCAACGTTAAATTTCAAATAAAAGTTCCACAGACCTACTGGGCCGTGCCATGCCGTGTCAGGCCTAACGGGCTACACGGGCCAGGTGTCGTGCCTAGTCGGGCCACTCTAAATGGGCCGTGCCCGTGCTGTGCCAACGGGCACAGGCCTACGCCTAGGCCCGGCATGGCCCGTGTCGTGCTTCAGGCCAGCCCAGCCCGGTTGCACATCGTGCCGAGCCAAAATGGCCGGGCCTCGTGCCAGCCCATTTAGCCCGACCCACTTGGCCAGGTATAGTTCTCCACAGCTATTCCCATCCATATGTCTTTTTGTTATAAATCCCCTGCCCACCTACTAGGTTCAGTTAAAAAAAATCACCCAACTAGAGCAACTCCAATAGTGACTTAAACTAAGTACCTAAACACTAATTTGAGTATTAGATGCAAAAAAAGAGCAATCCAACAGTTACCTATACCAACTACTTAAATTTACCTATCCCCATCTCCACCAAACCCGGTACCCACATTTACCAATAGTTTATGTCGACCTATCCTTCGAAAACCTTCCTCGCATGATTAGTTTTTACCTATATGAATATAATGATGCAGCACATTTAATATTTTGCCAATGTGAATAGTGATACCTGTTGGAGTTAGGAACTTTTTTGACTACCTATATTGATTTAGCTACTACCCGAGTTTAGGTACTCAAATTTTAGTCACTATTGGAGTTGCTCTTAGCACATGTTTAACCACCTTTTCGCATGTTTCCAACAATAGAGTTAATAGGGAAAGGCCAACTTACCTAACATTATTAAAGTACTTAGATGAGATTTATTTATCATATTTTTATTAAAAATATATCTGAATGGTAAAATTTTGTGGACAGTATGTTACTTTAATAGAATTCTTTTTAAAAAATCTTTAAAATTTTGAATACTATACTCCCCAAATTTTGTAACTTTGATAAGGACCCCATCTCCTCGTCCAAATGAATGAAAATGGTTGAATCGGTTAAGCATATGCAAATTAGGGCAGATCAAAAGATGGGTAGATTAGCTGTTGGTGATACATGGTCAAGAAGCTACCCCAATTCACATGGTAGAAACTTGATTGCCGGTTTACCTTTTTTTTTTTTCTTTCCCCCCTTTTCAGTTTGATTTTCTCTTGTTTATCTTCTTTTTCCTTTCCTTTTTTTTTTTTTTTGGAAAAAGAACCTTTGTGGTTTGTCTCTCAGAGGGTTCATCTCTAGCCTACCCTAACTCTCTTGGGAGAAAAGGATTTGTTGTTGCTATTGTATAGATATAGATATACATGTAACTCTATATCAGTATTAGCACTGGTTAATTTTTTTGTTATAATAATTTATTAGAAAGAGACGATTGCTAGATCATTTCTTCCTCAATTTGTGCCATGAAATTCCGTTTTCGCTCTGGTAAATCTTACTACAACACTAACATTAGAAATGATTTTAATTTATTTACTACAGCAAGAACTAAAACAGAAGTAATGGCTGTGGTTCTGGATGCTTTTGCATCCTATGTCACCAACCTGCTTATGAAGATGGCGAGAGAAGAGGTGGGAATGCTTTTGGGTGTCTCCAGTGAGATTGACAGCCTGGGCATCAAGCTCAGGGACCTCAAGAACTTGCTCGCTGATGCCGACAGAAGGAACATCACAGACTATAGGGTGCAGGGGTGGGTGAGAGAGCTCAAGGATGCTATGTTCGACGCCATTGACATCTTGGACTTATGCCAGATCAGGGCCATGGAGCGTGGCCCAACCACCATGAGCACAGGTAGCTGTTGCAAATCGGTTCTATTCTGCCTGCAGAACCCCACAACCACCCATTGCATCGGCAGACGCATTAGGGCACTCAACCGGAAGCTAGATGACATCAAAGAAAGGAGTGGTCAGTTCAGGTTCATCAACCTTGGCTCCTATGAGGACCATAACAGCAAGGTGACCTCACACTCAGCTGTCAACCGCGAGACGACAGGAGAGCCTTTTCGGTCAGATGTGGTGGTCGGTGAGAAGATAAGAGAAGACACACGGGGACTTGTGGAGATGCTAACAGAAAAAGATGGTCGCGGCAGGGACATCATGGTTATCGCCGTTGTGGGTGTTGGCGGCATTGGCAAGACTACCCTCGCCCGGGAGATCTTCAACCACGAGGCTATCAAGGACAGTTTCGACAAGAGGATATGGCTGAGCGTCAATCAAAACTTTGACAAAGCTGAACTGCTCCGAACTGCCATCACCCTTGCTGGTGGGGAACACCGTAACGAGAAAGCAATGGCTGTGCTCCAGCCAGTCCTTGCTTCTGCCTTGGCAGAGAAAAAACTCTTGCTGGTCATGGATGACGTGTGGTGCCTCAAGGCATGGGAGGATGTGCTTCAAATACCCTTGGTCAATGCTATGCTTCAAGAAGGTAGCCGAGTCATTATCACCACAAGGGATGAAAGAGTCGCTCGAGCGATGAAAGCAGAGGAACCCTACCACCACATCGAAAAACTAGGACTTGAGGATGCCTGGTCATTGCTTAAGAAGCAGGTACATAATGTTTACTATTTTTAATACATTTTGTCTGCAACTGTGCATTCTGCTTCAAGTGATATATTTTTTTGTTTGTCTTTTTTTGTGACTAAATAGGTCGTTAACAAGCTTTACTTGATGTGTTGCAATGTAACTATTTGTGCTGATTGATAAAGATCTAATAGACTGCTTAAATGAACATTGAAATGTGGAGCAAACCCATTTCAGTACAAACTTCTGCATCTAAAGATATGACTGTATTGACTAACATGGTATACATGCATCAATTCAAGCTTGAGAGAGCATTTTTGGTTTATGCTTATGCTAGACACGAATTATGCACTCAGCTGGTCTAAATTTTCATTACATTGACATGAAATGGAGTACTGCTATTACAAGATATTGTACCAATTAACTAACAAAACCCATCAGGTTTCAAATTCAGCAATCAGTTCATTAACATCTGACATGAAAAAGGAGTGATGTTCATTTTAAGCTTTTAGCTTTGAACTAGTATATGAACTATTAAACGTGTTGTTTCATAGAATTGGTGTCAAATTAGGTTGTTCTGCTCACACAATTTAAAAAGGCACAATTGAGTGCCCTAAAATCTTACTTGACAGGACTACTAGAAGGTGAAGTTTAATGTGAAAATACTCGGCAGCATAATAAAATAAATGAATATGACATCATACTTAAAAACATAATGAAGATGGAATTATTTTATAACTGCACCTTTATCACCTATCAACTCAATATGGTCTTCAACTCCCTGCAGGTAGTATCAAATGACATACATGAAGCTGATATTGATATACTAAAGGATATTGGAATGCAAATTGTAGCAAAATATGATGGTCTGCCACTTGCAGTCAAAGTGATGGGAGGTCTATTATGCCAGAAAGATAAAAATAGAAGTGACTGGGAGAAAGTTCTGAATGATTCTGCATTGTCTGTTGCTGGGATGCCAGAAGAGCTAAACTATGCTGTATACCTAAGCTACGAAAATCTGTCACCTTGTTTGAAGCAATGCTTCTTGCACTACTCCCTCCTCCCCAAAAATATAGTCTTTGGTTATGATATAATAGTTGGAATGTGGATCTGCGAAGGATTTGTCCATGGAAACTCATTGGATGAACTAGAAGAATTAGGAATACAGTACTACAAGGAGTTGATCACAAGGAACCTCATTGAGCCAGACAAAGAGTATATTGATCAGTATCATTGCAACATGCATGATATTGTCCGGTCTTTTGGTCAATGTGTGTCAGGGGATGAAGCACTAGTAGCTCACAGTGATGACATCGGTATTACTAGTAAACTCAGTTCACAAAAGTTAATCCGGCTGTGTCTAGAAATGAGAGGCTCCAAATCAGATGGGCTACAATGGGGCATGTTAAAAGCACAAAGATATCTGAGAACACTGATAGCAGTTGGCCAATTCAATGTTAAGTCTGGTGATTCATTGGCAGCCTTTTCACGGCTACGGACCTTGCATATACATTCTTCAGATGTTTCTGCTTTGGCTGACTCTCTGTATCAACTGAAGCACTTGAGGTATTTGTCGATACGGTACTGTGATATATCTAGATTGCCAGAAAACATTGGCAAAATGAAATTCTTGCAGCTCATTAGCCTTAGAGGATGTAAAAATCTGGTGAAACTTCCTGATAGCATTGTAAAACTAGGGCAGCTGAGGTACCTTAGCCTTACTGGAACAGGTATAAATGTTGGCATTCCTAGGGGGTTCGGTCACCTAACAAATTTAAGGAAACTATATGGGTTTCCTGCCCACATGCGTGGCAATTGGTGTAGTTTGGAAGAGTTGGGCTCTCTAACCCAGCTCAGGGATCTTGCAATAAATGGTCTTGAGAATGTAGCCGCTACCTCGTTTGCCACAAAGGCGAGGTTGGGTTCCAAGGAGCATCTTACCTATTTGACACTAGGGTGCAGCAGCAGATTAGGTGACGATGGGTTGGTCACCAAAGAAGGAAGTCATACCTCTGAGGTGGAGCAGAGACGAATTGAGGAGGTATTTGATGAGCTATGCCCTCCGCCCTTTTTAGAAAGCCTTGACATTGGAGGATATTTTGGTCAGCGGCTCCCATGCTGGATGATGTCATCAAAGGCAATGGTCTCCCTTAAATTCCTGAGGTTTCTCACAATGGATGACCTAGCCTTCTGTACCCAGCTCCCCGATGGTTTGTGTGAGCTCCCCTGTTTGCAGCTGCTGCAGGTTGATCACGCTCCAGCCATCAAGCGTGTGGGGCCTGATTTCCAGCGGCCCAGCCATCATCCGCCCCACGCAGGTGTAGCGTTTCCTACACTGCGTAGGCTGGAGTTTATAGGAATGGAGTGGGAGGAGTGGGAGTGGGGGCAGCAAGCTAACTTGCAAGTCATGCCAGTTTTAGATATGCTCCTACTGAAGAGGTGCAAGTTACGGGCCCTTCCTCCTGGCCTGACCTATCATGCAAGGGTGCTGAAGAAGATGATCATATATGAGGTCCAGCACCTTAGCTCTCTAGAGAATTTGGTTTCAGTTGTTGAGCTTGATTTGTTTGACAACCCCAACCTGGAGAAGATCACAAACCTCCCCAAATTGCAAAAGCTTAGCATTGTTAAGTGCCAAAAGATGAAACTACTGTATGGCGTGCCTGCAATCCAGAGACTCGAGTTGGAGGACTACTGCATGGATACCCTCCCAACATACCTGCAGATTGTAAATCCCAGGCATCTCCTTCTGGACTGCAGCCTATTGCTGCTCACTTCCATAGCCACTAGGGGAAAATATGGCACCGAGTGGGACAAGTTTAGCCATATCCAGCACGTCAATATCTATGCTTGTGACAGACACAATCCAAGGAAGTGGCACGTGCTGTACACGGGAGAATCCAATAGCTTTGAGACCAATATCAACGACAGCGCTACGAATCTTGGAGGTAAATTAAAGCAACACCTTGTGCATTGATCTTTTCGTGCCCTTCTGTTCGTCCTCAATATATTAAACTGAGTCGTGAATTTGGTTAGTACTTTCTTCTTCAGTTCGCGTTGCCGACTCAGGGGAAGAAGGGGCACCAAAGGTGGTCACAAGAGCAAGAACACCATCTCAAGCAAAAAAGAAAGTAGGTAGGATAAGGGATGCTGGGAAGAGTACACATTGACTCCCTGTTTGGAGGAGAGGTATTTTCTTGTGTGAGGTTTTCAGAATAAATTTGGATATGCATGTACTCTATAAAGAAATTACTAGGATTGTTCTTATTACTTTGGCATCTCCTCTTCTGTGATATTTTTAGTCAGATCATGCATCTTCACACAAATTTTTCTTGTAGATACTTCATGATGTTTCATGTGCAGGCATTTTGTGTTTTTTTTTTTTGGTCCAAGTCCTCTCCTACTACTGTAAGCCTTGATACCTCAGAACACTATTTCTTGTAGATACTTCATGATGTCTTAGTAATTATTGTCGATATCAACTTAGACTCTCGGTAATTTATGTTTTTAGTAATCACTGTTAGTATTTACTACTAAAATTCTATTCAATAATTTTAGTTGGGAGTAGAATAATTCTAATTTTAATAATGTCTATTTTTTTCCTAAACTTGGTTATTTTTTATCAGTAACTTAGGTTGAGAACAAAATGAAGGTTTATGACACACAAATGTGTATTCTACATATTTTTATTCAGAATGGTAGAATTTAGTCATGCCATACACGGCATGATATATATTAGAAAAATACACAATACGCACTTTTCTAATTTTGTAATTACAATGCATATGCTTTGTGGAAGTAGTTATTCATTTATTCTGATAGACATATGGTACACACATGATTGTTGTGCATCTTGATAAGTCAATGCCAACCTCAGTGGTATCCACATCCCATCTAGCCTCCACCACCATATCCTTCGCCACGGTATCCACCACTACCACCATACCCTCCACCACTGTATCCGCCACCGCCACCGTACCCTCCATTTCTTCCGTCACCACCACCGCCACCCTACCATCCATATCCACCGCCGTGCCCATGCCTATGACGGGGGTGATGACTGCATCCACCACCATGCACATGTCCATATCCACCGTCATACCAGCCGTGGCCTGGCATGTACCCACCGTATCCACCGCCGTACCCTCCACCTCCATAGTATCCATGCCCCCACTTCTCATCACTGATGGCAGCCCCATTTTCAGTCTTCACATTCTTCTTCCCGTCTCCGGATTCTGCTCATAAGATAGCTTGGAATGACACACTTCACAACGCACAAACATACAAATAGCACGCAATTCTCATGTCAAACAAATATGCAAAATTGGGGTCCGAGAGATGCATGCGCGTACCGTTTGCCTCAGTGAACTGATCTCGAGCCGCGGCGACATCCTCGGAGACGTGCAGGAGAGAGGCCACTAAGACCCCGAGCACGAGTGACGCGGACCTGAAAGGCATCCTCTGTTTCTGTGCTTTGCCGAGCTAGCTAGCACTGCGTTGATCGATGCAGCTGTGGTTGGATGTCAGGATTAGAGCAGATGGGGCTGGTTAGGTTTCATTGTCGCCGAAATTAGCAGTGTCGGGTGGATC
>BCLG01001094.1:33779-61653 GCA_001602295.1 Zoysia matrella | reverse complement strand
ATACTGGCCTATGAGCAGAACAAAAGCCAGGACGACCCCGAGAAGAAGAACAGACTTAACTGCCATTTCCACACTCTAAGATCTGAACTCTACGTTGCACTCTTCCACACTTGGTGCGGTTTTACAAAGATTGCACCACACCGGAAAACTATTTATAGGGGTAGCAGCAGAGGCACTACTATACGTAGCGCTCATCCACGCGTGCCACCGGATAAGCTGGGTCAAACCCAAATCTTGTACATATGATAATTTCTGTAGTACGGTTGGGTGGTAGCTCAGATTGCATCTACAGTGCTCTAATACGTGCCACATTGTCAGCTTAATTTCTCTCCAAACGGAGCCGACCATTGACATAACTAACTAGCCGAGCTGACATCTGTATATGACGACGAAAGTTGGGAATTATGGTAAACTAACGAAATACTGCATCTCAATATATTTCATTTTTTAATATCAACCCTATAACAAACAATTACTCTGTAAACAGGACGGTAAACAGTTAATTAGTTACTCGTATATTGCAAAATACTCCCTCCAAACCTAAATTCTCGACACTTTTGACTTTTTGACACTATGTTTAACCATTCGTCTTATTCAAATCTTTTTTTACAAATATAAAAACAAATTAGTCATGTTTAAAGCATCTCTTATGATAAAACTAATCACAAAAAATAAATGAAATTATGAAGGTAATAATTACCACAGCATATCAAGACATGGTGCCACTAAAAGTTACTCGATCTTCTTTATCTTATCAACATGAGATTCCGAAGGTAATTGCTGAAGATTATTAGATGATGGAAACTCTGCATGGTGAGCGCTTGCCCTGTGTTGTTAATGATAGATATTTGAAGAACCAATATTATTGGAGTGTATAGCAAGATGATTATTCCTGTCAGTTGATCATAGGCATCGTGCATAAGAAAACATGGCCGATGAGTTGCTAAGAATCAAACATGCGTTCTTCTGTAACCCCAATGATCGATGCATCTGCCTCCATTGTTCGCCTCTGCATGCCCATTGGCTTCAGTAATCTCCCTAGCATACGCCATGCTGTCCGGACATTGGAACAGCGCACAGAGACCAGCAGGATATACCGAGAGAAGCACGGCTGCACGAGATTGACCGCGGTTTGTCGACCAATTGCCAAACTAGTTTGGTTCTGAATATTGCAATGCGCTGCCACGTGTATAGCCTGGCATTAAAATTTACGTATAGGACAATTGAAATGAAGAACAAGAAAAAATGTAGGTCTACTAACGAAGCACACGCTCCTTTTGATAACAGCAGGCGCCATTCAATTCGTTAGGACCAACATTTAACAAACGGCCTCTCTATTAGTTGCAAAAATGGTACGGATAGTTGTTGCCAAATCTGAGATGATTTGTATATGGACTTTGGGGGTATGGAATATGATTTTTGTATCTATAAGGATATCAACAATCTGATGACGCAGACTACTGGGATATGGTCCACTATTTTCCGATGGACAAGAAATATATTTGACATTTTTTTGGCTGTAGCAGGGCTATCCAATCCTTCCGTAAGTAATATTAACTATCTTCATTCAAGCAATGACACATATAAGTTGTTCTTTTTTATTATAAGTTTGTTTCACTTGCAGTAATTCATCATGCCTCTACAAAATTGTAGAGTAACTAATTTGTAGAGACAATTCAATATTCCGAGAGCCGATGCATGGCAAGACATATTTGAGGGATTTTAGAAAATGTCCTACGATTGTCTAATTAAGACAATATAATAATACATCTGCAATAAAAAGAAAGTCCTACAAACCAATTCTCCTGTTGTGCAGCACGACTCTGGAAGCCGCCTGTTCATTATCTGTGCCTATCTCCGTAGAAGGTGACGTAAAATTTTGTTATTAACCGTTAGAGATTGATCCAAAACCGTTCAGATTTTGTTTTCTTTCTTTTCTCATGCACGAAAATGTTCCAACTTCACTAAATATACTTGTTTCAGCTATAAAAGAAGAATTTTTTCTGTGTGTTGCGATGAAGAATCTAAGATTTTCTTTACCTAAGAATCGAGATTTTCCAGTTACAAAAAATATTCCCCACGTAGATTTTCATTGTACCAAAAATATGACTTAGATAAATACCAGATCTAAGTAAACTTAGAACTAGCTAGCAAATCTCTTGTTATCTTAGGCTTTAGATAAATACCAGATCTAAGTAAACTTAGAAACTAGCTAGCAAATTTCTTGCTATCTTAGGCATAGTGGTTCTCTGAGGTTCTTTACTAGATTTTGTCAACCCTTTTGTATTTGCATATATATGTGGATGTGGGTATGTTCTTTTCATGCGTCAGTACAGCTTTGACAAGGCTCCGTTTCATAGCGCACTTTTCTTCCAGGTGTCTCCGGCTTTATTTTATAACGGATTTGTATTCAGCTTTGACTAATTTTAGAATAGCTTAACATGCTCCTGGCTCACACAACCCTACGGCAGTCTCCTTCCGTTTTGTCATTGCCTTTCTTCGTTCTCTACATTTATTAGGCATGCAGTTCTTGTACGTGCGTTAATTTTCCACTTTGAAGTACGTTCTTTTTTACCGGTCTCAGAAGCAGCTTCGACCAGGTGCATGGATGAGATCATTGTCTTTCTCCATATGGATTCCTATCACCCATATCCAGCAGCTTTGTACGCTTTGCTCGAAGGCAGCTTTCACGTCCCCAACGCCCTCAATTGCATGTACATCACTCTCTCCTCTTCGTTTTGTACGCTTCATCATACATTTTTCAACTCTTGTTAATTAGTATGCCTGGAGCTAAACACCCACTATCTAATGTTATGTTATACATTTGCTTTTTCAAAGTGATTATTTATTTTAATTACGTGCATATTTCTTGTTTGCTATTTATAATCGAGAGGATTTATTTAGGATATATTACATGAAAGAAACTACACTACAAAATAGTACTAGACTTTTATGACTAACTAGATTTCTTAACACAGCACAGCACCAACCTTGCAGAGCCCAATTAAGGCTACCCATAAGCTTACAGCTTCAATTTATGCTATAGTACTCTTTTGGCTCGCACCCAAACCTTTTTTTTTTTTGCGGCAGCGAGTCCTTTAGTTTCTTCATCGAGTTTCTCCTTCTTCTATATTTAATTATTAGGCATGCACTTCTTGTACGTGCGTTAGTTTTCCACGGACTTCATATTACTACTCCTTTTGTGGTTTTAAATTATTAACACCGCTGACTTCTCACATCAACTTTGACTATTCGTCTTATTAAAAAAAATTGCTCTAATGTGTAAAATTATTAGTTGTGATTTAAATTCCACTAATGATAAATCAAATAATAACAAAAATTTACACATTTGAACAAATTTTACGAATAAGACGAATAATCAAATTTGATGTTAGAAGTCAGTGTCAATATTTTAAAACCAGAGGTAGTACTTTCTTTTCTATGGTTTACCATTGCCATTGTAAACGATATGAAGCACCATTCATGTGTTGTGTCATGAATGTGAGAATGTTGTGCGTTTCGGTATATCAAGCGAAAGAATTTTATTGAACGTCATTTGTTCTCTCTAAGCAAGTTGTTGAGATATATACATGGCTGTCAACAGTAAAGTGCGAACTAGCTTGATTAGAAATAGGCAAGCTTTATATATATATACATATATATATATATACATATATATATATATATACATATACATACATATATACAGATATATATATATATGTATATACATACATATATATGTATATGTATATGGCTCTCGAAACAAATTTTATGGCCCCGGCAATCTTCCTCAAAAAGTTTATTACCATAAGGGTTGCCTGTCATATATGACAATGCTTGTACAAACCTGACGACTACCGATTCTACCTTGTATGTAGATCCGCCCCTGGCTCTCTCAACATGAAAAAAAAAATATTGGAGGTAGTAACAGTGTGGAATCGGCCCAAGAGAGAAACGAGCCTTGGCAGACTTCGCTGGCAGGCCCATCAAATAAATTGAAACGCCCAAACACTCTCTTGCCATTAATGGATCCATTTTTCATTGTGATGTGGCTCGGTCGTGCTCTCCGTTTTAAATTGATGTCACCGTTGATTTCTAACATAAACTTTAACTTTTTGCATTATTCAAAAAATTAGTTCAAATGTGTAAATTTTTAAATTGTGATTCAAATAATTCTAATGATAAATCAAATTATAATAAAATATATGATGTTTATAAAAAAAATTGAATAAAAAAAATAAAAATCAACGGCGACATTAATTTAAAAATAGAGAGAGTGTGTTTGCGTATGTATCATGCTTTTTGTGAAACCAAACGAAGAATCATCCTTCGCCGGTCGCTCTAGCTGCAGCCACGTCGACCTGGGTCAGGGAAAGGGACGACACCATCATCGGCGACGATTTTCGACCCCGCCATTCTAATTGATCGGAGCCTTGATTATATTTATAGGTTTTTATACGTTTTGGTATTTCCTACACCCTGAACGTAGGTAGGATTTTTATTGGAAGGCTAGCTTGTTTGTGGAAAGTTCCATGCCGCCGTGTGCTGACCAGAGATGACATACGATAACGCGTCAAGCTTGCAGCTGGTAGATGATGATGTATCTAAGTATTCATGTCATTACAATTTTACGAAATTTAAAATATGCTATTTGAGTCCACGTGTCATTCATTTGCAACGTTCCATGTATCATTGACACATCAATGACATATTTTAAAATTCGCAAAATTGTAATGGTATGTATCAAATTCGCCTAAGTATATATGGTTGTATATATGCACATGTTGAACGTTTCTTGGACATCCATGCATGAGACATACTTCCGTTCTATCGAACAGAATCTGCAGAAAAGCCAAGGTATGGCACATATATACACCGAAAATATGTGTTGAATTTCCAGAGTAAGTGAAAAGGGTTGACAAGTATAGTATTGTCCTATCTGCGCGGGCTGCGGCATCTTATGTACAGCGCCAAAAAGATCACCGACACCAAAAATGACAGTTCGCATAATCAAGACCATGTGCGTCACAACTGGAACCTTTCTTCAAATATTATCGTTCTAACCAACAAAAAAAATTCAAAGGTCTGACCACTTCCTGAAAAACAAAATACTAAAATACTTGACGTCTTGATCATCAAATTAGATCGATCTAGTTCGTGAAAAACATGGACCAAGGAATCAACGGATTTGAGCATTTCTCCTGTCTTTGTTACTTAAGGCGAGCAGCTCTCCATCTCGACCATCCATGTGTCCAACAACCATTGGAGACGTGTACATCTACGACAAGGAGATTTCATGGGGATGCAAATTAGCCCTTTTTTCTTCGAATCCATAGGAGTACTACATAGTATGAAACAGTGCGAGAAAGTAATATTCCAAGTCATCTGGGACATTGATTATGACGTGTCTGTGTTGTTATGTACAATAACAACTTATCGTCATTTTGTGTTGTCGTCTCCATGAGTTTCACGTGTAGATCCGTATTTATATATAATGTACTGTTATTTTATTTTATTTTATTTTATACATGCATCCGAGTTTATAAATTGCCCTTTAATTTCCTAATTTAATAAGGCATACAAAATAGTACTGAGACGAGTAATTTAATAAGGCATACAACTCATTCTTAATTTGTCCTAGCCACAGATGGACACTGGAGACTGATCAAAATAAGCACAAGGAAAGATTATTGAACCTTAGTTCCAAGAACATAATGGTGTCACCGTGTCTGAGAGGAGGGCTTATCTACTCAGAACAGAGCGTGGAACACCAGATGCCTTTTAACACTCCCAGAGTGCCTTCCTCCTGTGGAAGCCTTGGACACCACGTGCGTGCACCACGGCAATGGAAGGCGCAGCTCTACGCGCCGCCAGCAATGCGCCCCTCACACCCATCAGCTTCCTACAACGTAGCGCCGTCGTCTTCCCCGACCGGATCGCCACCGTGGCGTCCGGTCGCGGCGGCACGCCACGCACATGGCGGGAGACCTGGTCACGCTGCCTCTCCCTTGCGGCTGCTCTTGCTGCCCTCGGCGTCGCACATCACAATGTGGTAATCCAAGATAGACGAACCTTAATTTTGTGATTCTCAATTCGTCGGTTCATCGGTTCATGTCTAATATGAGTATCTGACATTGTAATTCCTTCTTGTGCAGGTTGCTGTCTTTGCACAAAACATTCCTGCAGTGTACGAGCTCCACTTTGGCATTCCAATGGCTGGAGCAGTCATCTGCGCGCTCAACTCGCGCTTGGATCCCGCCATGGCGTCTGCCCTGCTCAGGCACTCGGAGGCCAAGCTCATCTTTGTCGACTCTGTTCTGCTTGATGTTGCCCGGGAAGCTCTCGCCCTCATGGCCGCCGCCGGAGCCAAGCTTCCCCTTCTTGTGTTAATCAAAGACGAGGTTCTCAAGGAGCTATCACGGCCAGGTTCTGATGACGCAAATCGAGCAACTGTTATTCAAGCTGATATTCACGAGTACGAGGATCTCATTAAGTCCGGCGGGTCGCCGGACTTCTCCATCCGGTGGCCGACCGACGAGAACGATCCGATAGCGCTGAATTACACGTCAGGGACGACGTCCAGGCCCAAGGGCGTCGTCTACAGCCACCGCGGCGCGTACCTGAACAGCATCGCTTCGGTGCTCATGCACGACATGGGCGCCGCGCCTGTGTACCTGTGGACCGTGCCCATGTTCCACTGCAACGGCTGGTGCCTCGTCTGGGGGATGGCCGTGAAGGGCGGCACAAACGTCTGCCTCCGCCGCGTCACCGCGGCCGCCATCTTCGACAGCATCGCGCGGCACGGCGTGACACACATGGGCGGTGCGCCGACGGTGTTGGCCATGATTGTGAATGCCACGGCGGCGGAGCGGAGGCCGCTGCAAGGCGGGAGGCAGCCTATCACCGTCAAGGCTGGGGGCGCGCCGCCGCCGCCGGATATTCTGCTCCGGATGGAAGCTCTCGGGTTCAACGTCATCCACGGGTACGGCTTGACGGAGACGTACGGCCCGGCGACGTTATGCGCGTGGAAGCCCGAGTGGGACGCGATGCCACCGGAGCAGCGTGCGAGGATCAAGTCCCGGCAGGGGCTCAACCTCCTGGGCCTCGAGATGGACGTGAAGAACCCTGCGACGATGCAGAGCGCGCCGGCCGACGGGCGTACCATGGGCGAAGTCATGTTCCGGGGCAACACGGTGATGCGAGGGTACTACAAGGACGCGGCGGCGACGGCGGAGGCGCTTGCCGGCGGGTGGCTACGGTCAGGGGACCTGGCGGTCCGGCACGAGGACGGGTACGTGAAGATCGTGGACAGGTCCAAGGACATCATCATCTCCGGCGGGGAGAACATCAGCACGATCGAGGTGGAGGCTGCTCTCTTCGCGCACCCGGCTGTGGTGGAGGCGGCGGTGGTCGGACGACCGGACGCGTACTGGGGCGAGACGCCGTGCGCGTTCGTCAGGCTGAGGGACGACGCCGAAAGCGTGGGCGCGGAGGAGCTGACGGCCTTCTGCCGGGCCCGGCTGCCACGCTACATGGCGCCGCGGACGGTGGTGTTCGTGCCGGAGCTGCCCAAGACCGCGACGGGGAAGGTGCAGAAGGTTGTGCTGCGCGAGCGGGCCAAGGCCATGGGCAGCATCTCCGGCTCCATGTCCAAGAAGCAGGGGGAAGGACCGAAAACAGAATCGGGGACGACTAGCAAGCTCTGAATTCGACCCAACACTAGATCTTGCTCACCGTAGACTGGACATTTTGTTTGAGTATACATTTGATAGTCTGATAGATTACATATGTGTATTGTTGACTGTAGTGTATCGTACAAGATGTCTTGTACTCCGCCTCTTTTACATACACTGGCAGAGAACCAATGCAACACAGGCCAATAAAGCGAGATCGGCTATTCTCTCGAAGATTAAGTAATTATGAAGAATGATACATAATGATCTCCATTTTGTAAGAAATAATTCAACATTTTGACTATATTGTTCTCATACTTTATTACAGAATGCTAATCTAGCTTTTTTTTTTCTAAACGTATGTTGAAGTAGTATCTTCAAGATAAGAGCCATAAGAATGTATTCCTGTAACGGTATAATGGTGCAAAATTGAGGAAACATAAACCAGCATTACCCTCTGTAACTGATAACAGCATATAAAGATTGGCTAGAGTACAACCCACTTGACTCATACTGCCAATTAGGAGTATCTTTCTCATTTAACACCACACCTGGCTGACAAGCGTTCCAATAACTCATACCATCTGTTCATCATATGAATCCCAAAACTGGCTACGAGAAAATTACCAAACCAGGTATCCTCCCACAGCCTACTTACACCTATAGTCGTACAGTACGTGACAGAAGACACCAGTGGTCTCATTAACAGCATAGCGCTTCAAAAACTATAATTTTGCTACATGCAGGAGCATGACACAAATTGTTGTTCAAATTATAGCATGTAGAAAAAAAGTTACATCTGGTAAGTCTTCGCTTCGTGAATAGTAACATGGGTATAGATGGCCTCCACTAATAGCGGGATGATCAAGAATCTGACTGATGCGTGAGATTATACTGCACAGAGAACTTCAACCAGTGTACAAACAATAGCATTTTTGTAATTGCAAGTGACTATACAGCATCCACTAGTAGCCTAACACTTTAAACATGAAATTCTTTTCAGTTGTTTATCATTTGCCTCAAAAAATATCATTTTCAAGAATGATATTGGAAAACCCTTGCTTCCTGGATTCTTTGATATCGGTAGCAGTAAAACCGCTAGGGTTGTAATGAACAGTGCCACCCGGGGTCACCCTCTTTCGCATGTAATCTTTGAAGTCGGCATGACTGCTCCTTTATCATCTTATAGGTTGAGGGGTGATCCCGTGCCACCATTGAGAAGTCATCATGGTATGTATGCATCCCTTCAAGCATCAGCTGCCAAATAAGAGCACCACTTCCTACCTGCAGCTTTTTGGCTGAATTGTATATTCTTTCATAAACAATTTTCAGAAGAGTGTCTCCATCATCTGTACCGTTTGCTTCTGCATGATGTAGGAACCCTACTTCCGAAAATAGGACAGGTTTTCTCAAGATATATTCACTGTCATTCAAGTGTGAATCAACCCAATTAGAAAGATACTTGATTTTTTCTTCCACGCTTGCCTTTGGAAGCCTGGAAAATTCAAACTCATCAATAACTCGGAACAACATCCAAAAGCACTCTGTAAAAAATTAAATAATACAGACCAACTATCAGGATAAGCATGGACAGAAGCAAAATCAATGTGTTTGACCGCAGAGTTCTGTATGAAGTCTGAGCAGAGAGAAGCTGCCCAGTCTCCAGGATTAACATCCAGCCTTTCGGTTGTCCCAGGGCCATAAAATCCTTCAGTGCCAACTGTAACAAGATGCTTACTGTCTAAAGCCTTTACATATGCTGCCATTTCTTCAATCCATGCCTGCAGAGGAACTTTAGAGTGAGCTGCTATGCCTTTTGACTTAAGAAAATACATCATTGTTCACAAACAAAAGGGGCATTCCAATGGTACATTACCTGAAGATGAGGAGCAGATGTATTGGACACACATCTAGGCTCATTCATGAGTTCCCAAGCAAATATAGCAGGTTCATGGCAATATTTGATTCCGCTATAAGAGTTCCTTCTGGTTACAATTGCCTGTCAAAAACAATTACAGAGAATCCCAATGCGGAGATGCCATTTTTTCCACAAATACAAATAATGACATGGCAAAAAAATCCAAAAAAGAAAGGATAGCAGCGCATATAAATCATACTTTCTTCTAGCAAGTCACAAATTCAGAATATTGATTGACGATAAATAGAGTTGTCCGTCAAACTGACCACCACGAAACGATATCATATTAAGAATACTAGTTGTCGTGCAATGTGCTTCTGGTCAAAATTTATTTCCATTTTGTAATTCCAGTAGCCCACAAGACAGCACTGAATATATAATCAGTAAATTCATGGTGACACAATAAAAGAACAAAAAAATGTTTCAAGCCAGGTGATTACCTTTACATAATCCTTATAGTAACCCCTAATGGTTGGGTGAGAGAAAAAAGAATCAGTTGAATTTGTCACATTCACACCAGCCACTTGTGCCCACTGAACATACTGAGCCTTCCCTCCAAAATTGTCAAGGTTATTGACAAGGCAAAGAATCAACCTAATATGATTTCTTCGGGCCTCATATATCACATAATCCAACATCTGCAATTAAAAATGTAAAACAAACCCAAGATCCATTACGTAGGCTTATTATGCTTATTTGCTGAGGGATCAGGGTGAACAAAGTGGTTCTCAAGAATGTATTCCTGAATCGCAGTAAAAAGAAAAACTCTTTTTTTAATAAGAATCCAAGTCTAAAAGTTATTCAATTAACCAGTACATAACAGAAAATTTGCACATTAAATGTCTGAATTTGAGCATAAAGTACATGATCTAATAAATTTATTTAAACCAGTCCACCTCAGATTTTGTTTTCAGAAATCTAGTTTCTACGGTTCACAGAAGCTTAATATCTTAATAACACAAATAATAGAGTCCAAATAAATTCTAGAACAATTTGCTACTTTTCCTCTCATTATGTAAGAATTTGGAGCTTCAAACCACCACATTTCTTCACTAAATATCTCTATTTTAAAAAGTGGCCACTGTCTCCACATCGCGCTCCGTCTGACAACGTTGCTTCGCCTCCGCCTTTGTCTCCACGCAGCCGCGCTGTCCCACCTCGTCACGTCGCGCTCCGCCTCTGCTCCTGTTGCGCAACCGTGCCGCTCCGCCTCCGCCATTCTCTCTGTGTGACCACGCTGCCAAGCGTGGCCGGCACCACCCCCCGCTGTTCCACGTGGCCCCTCTGTGTCGTGTTGCCCCTCTGTGCCACGCCACCGCTTCATCTTCATCAGACCCGACGGGCGCGGGTGTCGATCTGCACCCACGGGTGCGAGTGCAGGTCTCACATTTCACCCATGGACCTCTCTTCATAACGGGCAGGTTTTTTCTCAAACAACCCAAACCTGACCCGTTACCATCTCTACGCCTACATGCTACGAGGAGCTCCACTGCTTTGCTTTCAACTAAGCTGCTAATTAAGCGTTTCCCCTATTTTTTGAATAATTATGTGGTCATATGCAATGTATTCAGCATGTTCTCTATCTTTTACATTTATTAACCAAAAGAACAAAAACCTAGGCGCTAGGTGCTGCCCAACGCTCCCTTAGTCCCTCCGCTTGTTTAAATATAGCTAGTCATTTTCTCAAAAAGCTACAATCCATATGTATGGCTGAAATTCTTGTTAGGTGAACAATGTAGCTAATTTGGAACTGCCTCTCACAATATTGATAGTGTAATTCATAGCAGGGGTTTCATCTGTTGTACAGTTTCAAAAAATATTGATAGTGTAATTATTTCAGATTTTCCTTCATTTACCAATTGTAATAATTACAAGCCCAAGTGAAAGATGTTTAAGAGATAGAAACATGCTAATCTTTTGGGTAGGATGACCCATATTCACCATCTGAGGATCTAGTTTGGCTAAATGCCACCCAACAAATCAGGGTTCCATTATCACTTATACATATTAATGCTAGGGTGGAAATCTGTCCCTAGCTTCTTTTTGTTTCATATCCATCATCTAATGTTCAAATTTTGTGCATCTTGGTGGTAGCACATAGCAAAAAGAGATACGATGGAGATAAATGTGTAGTCTAAAGTGGTTCCAACTACCTATTTTGATTGAACAAATCTGATGCTTCCTTCTCAATGGGTGCTGTATTGATGATAGTGCTTGCATGATTCATACAAACAACAATACTCCATATAAACATAATCATGTGTCTACAACAAACGCTAGTATAACTTAAGTCATGCATAGGGTACATTCAGCACCATATGGTTCAGCAATTGGTTCACAAAACAATTCTTTCAAAAAAAAAATTCTCGTGGCGCCATAAGCCCCTCACATTGTCAGCTAAACGTTGACTTGTTTTTTAGCCACAAAAAAAAAAAAAAGAGGGCGTGTTTGTTTGCTGCATTACAGCCACGGTATGTTTCTGGCACGGAATCATGGTAGGACGGTCGTTAGAATCGGCAACTGGCAACAATTTGTTGGCCAGAAGGGCGAAGCAGTCTGCCTCTTAGGGGGGCAGAAGAAAGAGACGAGAAGGTGAGGGGGGTCGCGGACCTGGAAGACTGCCTCGCTGAACCGGCCGGGGGAGATCTGAAGCGCGCCGGGCCCACCGTCACTGAACGCCCAGGTGCGGCAGACCCCGAGCCCCATGCGTCTGCCGCGCCGCAGCATCTCGGCGGCCAGCACGGGGGACCGCGCCGACAGCAGCCAGTAGGAGTTCCAGCCGTTGACGTAGAGCGGCGCTCCGGTGTCGGCGTCGACGAAGCGGGCGCCGGCGCGGCCCGCGAAGGACATCCGGGGCTGCAGCCACGGCACGGGGACCTTGAGGCCGCCCGGGCCGGACGAGCGGCCGCCGCCCGGGAACCAGGTGTAGGCCACGGCCAGGAGGAGGAGCAGGCCTAGCAGGCTGTAGAGACGCGTCCCCCGCCGCATTGGCCTCGCTGGCGCTAGCTGAGCGGCGGGCCGACCGGCCGGCAGCAGAGGCGGCGGCGGCGGCGTCCGAGATTTTGCTTTGACTGGTCCGAGCTTTTGATCGTTGCTTTCGCGTGGCTTGCGAGACTGTGAATTGAAGCGACGGGGATGAGCTGGGTTTTTTTTTCGTTTTTGCGTTCTGATTGCTGGTTGGTTGCAGGATGCGTCGGTGACTCCTGGACCTCCCGGTCAGCGATCCACGGAAGGAATCCGCTGCAAGTAGTAGTACATGATCGATTTTCCACCATACAGCTTTTAAGGCTCCATTAAATAGAGGAATTTTTCTGTAAAATGTGTTATGTGTACGTTTCAAATGGATCTTAATGCCCATTTGGATGTGCTTTTCTACGAACGTCATTCTTCACTCATACTCTCCGGCCATTCACCTATAACATCAATTTCTTATTAAAAAAATAATATATGGAATATATTTTACATATAAATTATTTTGAAATAGGAGTAAAATATAAAAAGAGAGTTTAAGTCAGAAGATGATGAATTGAGTTTTGAATCTAACATACAAAGAGAGAAATTGTTATGTTAAACAATTGTAAAGCAACGCGATATAAGCGTAAGAAGCGTTAAGTGTGTGGTACTCCATCCGTGTTTAAAAAAGTGTCATTTTTAAGTTTTGCATATCATGTTTGAACATTCATTTTAATATTAAAAAAATTAATTAAATTTCAAAAGTTAAAAGTTATGTATAAAATTATTTTTAATACTAAAATAATTCATAGTAAAATAAATATTTTTTTATAATTTTTTTTGAATAAGATGAATGATCAAATATGAGATCTCAAACTAAAAAAATGACACTTCTCCATAGACCGAGGGAGTATGTGAGAGTGGAAGAGATTTTTCCTCCCCAATCCTCCGGCAATAACTGATCTATGGAAATTTCAAAGGATCTTTTGGGTTGTTTCGTTGATAGTTAAATATTGCCACACATACTTATCAAAATTTGCCAAAGTATACTGAGTAATTTGCGCACTATACTTTTAACAAATTTTAGTATGGAGGTGAGTGATGATATATGAGGTACTTATATGGTAATTCACGGTTTTTTAGTGAAAAAATTATATTAAGAGTAAAATGCACAAGCAGTACTCCAACTTGTTGGCATTGTGTTATTTAGGTCTATAAATTTTGATTTTGCATTTTTGAAATCTTAAACTATTGCCTCCATCTCATTTAAATCTCTAAACTTTGATTTTTTTTATTTCTAGCATCCTAACTATTGCCTTCGTCTCATATGAGTTTCTAAATTTTGACTTTTTTATTTATGTATACTAAACTATTACTTCTGTCTCATTTCGATCTCTAAACTTTGCTTTTTTATTTTTATCTCTTCAAATATATTTAAAATCATTTTTTCATTTATTTTATTTAAAAATAGTTCAAATGTGTAAAAATATAAATTATTTTTAAATAAGTTTAGTAATAAAGTAAATTATAATAAAATATACGAGACGGGTGGAGTAGGAGAGAAATTGGGACCCGAGGGGATCCGCACGGTGGCGAAGGCGGCGCGACTGGCCACGTGTAGTGGTGTGAGGCGCGCGGTCGCAGTTGAGCAGTTGGGAGCCAAAAGTTTCCTCTGAACGGTTCCTAAATCACGTTTGTTTTTTTTTTCATAGATGTGAATAAGAGATGCGGTGCAGTAGATCTTCGGCCTGCAGTTGAGACGGAGCAAAAGTTTAGTGTACTAGAAATAAAAAAATCAAAATTTAGAAATCTAAATGAGATGAGAGCAATAGTTAGGATGCTAAAAATAAAAAAAGTTTAGAGATTCAAATGAGATGGAGGCAATAATTTAAGATGTCAGAATGCAAAATCAAAATTTATAGACCTAAATAACACAATGCCAACAAATTGGAGTACTGCTTGTGCATTTTACTCTTAATATAATTTTTTCACTAAAAAAACCGTGAATTACCATATAAGTACCTCATATATCATCACTCACCTCCATACTAAAATTTGTAAAAAGTATAGTGCGCAAATTACTCAGTATACTTTGGCAAATTTTGATAAGTATGTGTGGCAATATTTAACTATCAACGAAACAACCCAAAAGATCCTTCGAAATTTCCATAGATCAGTTATTGCCGGAGGACTGGGGAGGAAAAATCTCTTCGACTATCGCATACTCCCTCGGTCTATGGAGAAGTGTCATTATTTTACTTTTGAGATCTCATATTTGACCATTTATTTTATTTAAAAAATTTATAAAAATATTATTTATTTTACTATAAATTATTTTAGTATTAAAAATAATTTTATACATAACTTTTAACTTTTAAAATTTAATTAATTTTTTTAATATTAAAATGAATGTTCAAACATGATATCCAAAAGTTAAAAGTGACACTTTTTAAACACGGATGGAGTACCACAGACGTAAAGCTTCTTACGCTTATATCGCGTTGCTTTACAATTGTTTAACATAACAATTTCTCTCTTTGTATGTTAGATTCAAAACTCCATTCATCATCTTCTGACTTAAACTCTCTTTTTATATTTTACTCCTTCTATTTCAAAATTGTGGCCAGTTCAAATTTTAAGCCAGTTCAAATTTTAGAACAAATAGTATATAATATCACTGTTCTAATTTTAAGCCAGTTCAAATTCTTAACACTTCTAATTTTTAGATGCATATATTTAACTCTCTTCTTACAAGAAAATAATAAAAATATCATTTATTTTATTGTGATTAGTTTTATCAAGATATCTTTAAGCAGGACTAATTTGTTTTTGTATTTGTCATTTTTAATAAGAAAAATAATTAAAATAGTATTTAAAAGGCAAAATGACAAAAATTTAGAGACGGAGTGACTACATCATACAATATGCTAGTCCTAACTCAATCCCTCTGCTAAAAGTCCTGGAAAAAGGTCGTGCTGAGTCGGAAAAAAAAAAAGGGTCCTCTGGTGCTGCCACGGGATGTAAAAGATTGCATAGCCTTGCAAGCTACACACTCTTTCATGTGTTGAGCAGACGTGCAAGTTTCGGCAAGAAGAGTGATTGCACTTTCACTGTTTCACAGTACTTAGTACTACGTACGGTACTAGAGAATGCAAAGATTGCTTAATTTTACAGCTAGAAAATATCTTGTTTTCCAAATTTGTTAGCTTTTGTTTGTCAGCAGCAGAACAATTAGCCATTAGCTGACCTTTATAAAGCCCAATACATGAGGAAATCTTTGCACATTCCATCTCGATCTTATACATCCAACTGAATTATGTAGGTTTCTAATAGTCTAACAGCCACATTTCCTCATTGCGAAACTATTCATACAAAATTATATTTTACCTCTCTAGTTTTAAAATATTATTATCTTAACTTTTAAATTATCTTTGACTATTTGTCTTATTTGGAAAAATTCACTAAGAAGTATCAAAACTTGAACTAACTTTAGCAGCCGTAAAACAAAATTGTATTCTTTTTTTAAACTGAGTAACTAAAAATTCAAAACATGATATAACAAAATAAAGGCTCGTTTGGCGGCTATGGAACAAATTGTATTCGTTTTAGGGCCGGATTAAATGGATCAACATATATCACTCAAATCATGTGTAAGATTAAATCCGTGTCTCTTTTATTTCCACTAATAAATATTTGTGTTCGGTTAAGGCAAATAATGAATTCAAGGCTTTTTGAATTTTACTTGCATCACATTGTTCTCAGACGATTTTATTTTGGTATTTAGATTTTGTTCCATGGCCATGTTTTAGATCCTTGATCTTCGAGTGATTCCATGCCTTGTCACTCAAACTCATTATTGATTGAATCCTGACTCCCTAATATCCATATCTTTAATACATATGTTTGGTTAAGTATGGATTTGAATCTTTTCTAAATTCATTATTATTTTTATTCCAACACTACATAGATATAATTTCGTTACATATGCGTAAGGTGGATATAACACGTTTCCAGTACATGTTGCAGAATATTCTATACCACCTCAAATAACCTGGAATACATGCTCCATAACAAAATACACAAAGCCGTCGTCTCGACTCTACCGGCCATCCTTCTTCCTTCGCCCCCTTCCCCCGCTGGCCGCCCCCACCCACCATGGCTCACCTCCGTCTCCTTCCGCTCCTCCTCCTCCTTCTCTTCTCCGCCACTGCTGTCGCCGTGACCGGCGACGAGGCGCACGTCTCCGCGGTGGTGGCGGAGAAGGGCCTGGCCTTTGCCAAGGACGTGCTGATCGAGCAGGCGGTGCGGTCGCTGACCCCGCTCCGGCTCCCCGGCGTGGAGAAGGCCGTGCGCGTCCCCTTCCTCGGCGGCGTGCGCGTCGCCGCTTCCAACATCACGCTCTTCCACCTCGACGTCGGGGACAACTCCACCATCTACCCCGGGGACTCGGGCCTGGTGGTTGTCGCCTCCGGCATCACCGCCAACCTCAGCATGGACTGGAGCTACTGCTATGATTCTTGGTTGTTTCCGATAGAGATCGCTGATAGAGGAACCGCTTCGATCCTGGTAATTTATGGTTTGTTTTTCTCTTGTTGATGTCGGCTGGAAAGGTCGAATTTTGATGTGAATCGTGCTAGATTTGGTCTCATATTGTCGTATACTCTTAGAAAGCGAGCTTATAGGAAAAATTTTGTGTCTTGATCAGAATTGTGCAGATAAACTACTGTTATAGTTCTACATAAAATGAATCGAAAATCCCTGACCTCCAGAACATTTTTATATAGTGACTAATTCACTGAAAACTTTAAGTTCTTTGCGTTACGAAGCACTACAATTTTACTAGGTCCCTTAGGTAAATGCGTCAAATTATTGGAAAAGAAGCAAACATTTAATCAATTAACGTACATGTAAATAGTTCAGGGAGCACGTCATCCTGTTTCTATGCTTGGACTGAACATGCTACTGGCCTTTCTTCAATAATCTTATTTTGTTTCCGTATTTAGCTAAATTGATTTACCTATCCATCTTTCTAATCTATCAATAGTTGTAGTGTTTTGATGAGGCTGTAATGCAGATGGTAAATGATGCTTCTTTACTAAATTTAGAACGCCAGATCCTGTTGTAACTCTGCGAGTGCTTCATTTGATTCAAAAATATGGATTATCATTTATCAATCAATTGTAGTCATGATAGTATTCAAGTAAAACATGTATTTGAACTACCTTATAAGCTTGTTCTAATTGAAACAATCATTTACACAATTACTCATGAATGGAAAATCGTCGAGATCATCAAGACTTGATGTTGGTAGTATTTATTTTGTCTTATAACAGGTGGAATTCATGAGCCATCTGTGTCTGACTTGTCATAACTATTGTGTATAACTAGTGGCGTGTTTCAAGACAAGTTGAACCATCACTGACTGACCATTTATGCCTAATTTATGGTCATTCAATACAATCTTCACTTTTATTTCTCAAATGGCACTTTGTAGACAGTTACCCTCCTTTAGAAGTTGCTAATTCCTTTGAGTTTAAGCATTCCTGTGATGTTAAAATCAACTCCCGATAGGCAATCTTCTCAACTACTGAGAATTCTCTAGTCATGGCTTATCATACTATACCATATTACCGTCTATCTTCTTATCTATCATTTTTTTTGGTAAGGTTCAAGGAATGGAGGTTGGGATAAGTATGGTAATAACGAATAGCAACGGCAGTTTGGCTCTGTCTGTTGAGCAATGTGGTTGTTACGTGAAGGACCTGACAATTTCACTGGATGGCGGAGCATCTTGGTTTTATCAAGGGTATGTTTGCCTTTTGCATTATAAGGCTGCTATTGAAATGTATTGAGATGAAATCATGTTTTTAACATTTGAGAGTTTAGAATTTAGTGTTCTGATAGTGATATCTCTTTCAGCGCTGAGCATTGTTTATCCATACTTATATTTCACTGCAATACTTAGCTTTTGATGATTCAATGAACATTTTATTTTGCATTCGTTTCATTGATTTGATTTCAGCATAAAATTCAAAAGAGGTACTATTAAAAAAATTGACCAGTGGGGGTAAGACCGCCCCCATGGTATTTTAATAAGAAGCCCAACCTTCTCCCCGTCGAGAAACCCATGAATCCCGTATCACTATGTGGCTGTGCAAACATTTGGGCTGGAAACCATTGACCATGCTAGTGGCTATTGCAATACAGGTAGGAGAGCCCAAAGCAGCCTATGGCTGGGTTCTGGGCATCCAAGTCGACATTGTCGCCACTATATTTCAGGCCGAGGGTTTTTTTTTTATTCCAAATTACAGCCTCACACCTGTAGGCTATAACCAAATAAGTTGTCGTCAGTTTGCAGAGGTACTATAAACAAACAAGGATAACATATCTAATAAAAATAATTGTTTTTGTTTAGTGAGGGTTTGTTATAGTTAGTCCTTTTCTTGGATGCTAGTAATTAAATAAAATTTGAAAAGTGATGATACTACCTATTTTTGTTGAGAACTCAGATTTTCTGCATGTACATATGTTCATGTAAAACTTATAAAATTTACAACGAATCCTTTGGCTTTATACACATCAATAAAAACAATTCCTACTTTAATCACTCTTATCTTGCTCACTTTGTCTGAAGGTTTATAAATGCTTTTGAAGATCATATTAAAGCTGCAGTTGAGAAGGCAATACCAGAAAATATTATTGAGGGTGCTGGAAAACTGGACTTATTTCTGCAAGGCCTTCCTAGGAGTGTCAATCTGAACAGCGTGGCTGCCTTGAACATGACCTTTATTAATGATCCTCACTATGGAAATTCTTCAATTGAGTTTGATATCAATGGATTGTTTGTATCAATAGATGCTAAGACAAACGATTTGTTGAAGCATCCACAGCTTTCTTTATCATGTGGTGGTGCATCAAAAATGCTTTCGATTTCACTTGATGAAGATGTATTCAACTCGGCACTAGAAGTTTACTTCAAGGTAACATGAACATTTTATATAGGATATCATTTTTGTTCAAGAATGCCCATCTTTGCATTCTACTGTATTATTTCCAGGACTTTAAATGTGTCTTTTTGGCTTCAGGCAGGTTCAATGCACTGGCTTGTTGACAAAGTTCCTGATCAATCTCTGTTGAACACAGCTCGCTGGAAATTTATCATTCCTCGCTTGTACTGGAATTATCCAAATGATGACATGCTGCTAAACATTTCAATGTCTTCATCCCCATTGATAAGGATTACATCTGAAAATATTGGTGCTACCATTAATGCAGACATGATTATTGATGTTTTAAATGGAAAAGAGACAGTTCCTGTTGCTTGCATCTCAGTGGTAAGTTTCTTAATGTTTTTTTTACTCCATTGATCCATAGCGCGAAAAGAAAGGATATTTTCTTTGTCACCAATACATACTTTTAACAGTCTTATTTTCGACATATCATGTATTCATTTCGTACGCTCTAAAAAAACTCGACCGGTGAGAGAAGAGCCACCCCCACAGCATATAATTAAGGAGACCGTTAAATCCCTGAACGAGAAAATCCCTCAAACACCCTGGGTGCCTGCTCCCAACACTACTGAGATATCACTCTTTTTGCAAAAAAAAAATGTCTGTGCGGGCCTTTGACCCCATGGCGGACCGCAGTCCTGTTTTGTGTAGGATCTAATCATATCTTTCCTTGCAGGTTGTAAGTGCTTCTGGTGTTGCGGAGACATCATGCAATAAAGTCTATGGTAAAGTTGGATTAGACAATTTCTCCCTTGCTTTGAAGTGGAGTAAAATTGGGAACTTCCATATGTCTTTGATTCAGGTAGTTAATCTCACAACCTTTATGCATTTACTCCCTCCGTTCCAAAATATAAGCATTTCTAAGTTTAGTTAAATTCAAACTTTTATCACTTTGACCATTAATAATATATAATTAATAATGTTTTATCATAAAAAATTATATTTTTTGGATTCATCATTAAATAAACTTTCATAAAAATTATATTTTTATATTAAACATTAAGTAATTTTCTAAATATTATTGGTAGAAGTTAAAAGATTTTGACCTTATCTAAACCTAGAAATGCTTATATTTTGGAACTAAGTTAGTACTTGTTTATTTTTGCTAGCGGCATGGTTTTTTGAGCGATCTGCAAAGTGATCTATTATAACTCATGTTTGGTTCACCGAGATCGAATGATAACAAAAATGCTACATTTGCAGGGATTGATCCGTGTTTTCTTGAACACGGTAGCCATGCCTTATTTGAACTCACGGCTAGGGAACGGATTCGTCCTGCCCGTGGTCCATGGTTTCACTCTTAAAGACGTCAGCGTAATAACATCTGCTGAGCAGCTGACGCTTTGTTCTGATATCGTCTTCACCAACACAAGCACTTTGTTTACGAGTTTTGTGGTACAATGAAACTGTATACAGTACGAAACTTCCGTCTCGGCCACAACAGGCCGTTGATGGGCATCAGGCACGTGTATATTATTGTACGTAGTATCGCTTTGCCAAATGAGCACATTCTTTTGTACAAGTTTATGAATGGTGTACATATAAATCTGTTCGGAAAAACATTTCTGCGCATTGTTGTACACACCCTCTCTGTCAAAATTGCCCAAGAGAGGTAGAACAACAGAACAAGAAACTATTTCAAGGGATGATTGATGTTCTCTGGAAGCCATTTAAAATTGACTTGGTCCCTTTAAGTCGAATAATCTTATATGGAACGGTCGATCACCAAGTAATCAGACAATATGCATATGCTGGTAATGGCAGAATCGTATCTTGCTCCCGATTCTCATCAAATCTACATAATAGTACTGTCCATATTCTTCAACATTGAAACTCCATCCAAATTATTATAAATCAGATGTGATCGAACTCAGTAACTACCCATAGCATGTCGGCTGTCAGACCCTGCTGTCGAATGGCACGAGTGTGCTCTGGAACTGAAAGTAGATCAAGTTATTGCTTGTTTTTTGACGTTTGGAATGGAGGATTTTCTTTTTTTTTTGTATTTTTTCCTGTGAAATTAAACGAATTTCTGTGAAATTGTTATGAAATTTCTGCATTTCAAATAGGCATTTACGTGGGAAAGGACACCATGGCTCACTGAATGATTACTGAGGACTAGAAAACAATTTCAATCGTCTCACCTGATTTTGGAGTGGGGTTTAACAGGAGCAGCAGGCTTGCTCGAATGCTTTCGCTCTCGTTTCTGAGCTCTGTTGTCACGTCAGCAACAGCACCACGTGTGTTCGGCTAGTCTGTGCTCTGAGGTCTACTTGAGAAAAGTAGGTGGTCTTCTGAATTCAGGCGAGAAAGCTAGTGTACTTCTGTTTCAAAGAAGAATAACAGTAGTACACAGGATGAAGTCTGGAATAACGGTAACAAGAAATTTACTCTAGAATGTCTCCTTAAGGAAGCCACACAACAATCGGTTTTCTATGAACCTAGGATTGGTACTCAAAGCAATTTAACTTAACATAACAGTTCATATCAACTCCAGAGAACAAGTCTACTATTCACATAATTCAATTTAGCACGTGTATTCAACGAAAGAAACGGTGATCCTTTGCAACATCAGTCATACCGGCCAGAGGAAATATCTTGTTCTAAGGATGACGGCTGGGATGATTCCAGCAAGGAAAGGAAGATGACAAACCATAAACGTGCATGCTTCCATCAGGCAGCAAAAAAGGTACTCTACCATACTAGCCTCAAAAACATGTAATGAATACAATGGGTTACATGGCCTTTCATAAAACACTGATTACAAATTAAATTGTACAAGAGTTGGCAAACATTGTCACTCTTCAAGCCCACACAAAATGTTGCTCTTATTATCTCCTAGCTTTATGTGATGATCCTGGTACCTTGTATGTGTGCAACCCAGCAGCATCTCCATATGGTTGTTTAGTATATATACAGAAGATGCTTAACCGAGAGATCGAGAGAGCATAATGCCACAGCTAGTGATTTTCAGCAGAAGGGTTTGTGAGGAGATCTAGAGCACGCTTCAGGTGGTCCACAGCAATAGACACATCATCAAATGCAAGAGCACCGACTGCAAATCTTGCTGCTTTGTGAGCATCAGCAATCTTCTCAACTGATGGCTGATAATTGCTATCATACTTGTATTGGCTAGCCGGTGGGGCAGCTGGAGGAGCAACGTGATGCCCAGCATCAGCACTAGAGTTGTAATGTGTTGGGGCAGAAGGATTCGATGCAGCAGGGGAGAATGATACAGCCGCATGTGCATCACCGGCAGGATAGAATGGAGATTGGTGTGTTGGGACAGAAGGTGATGTGCTGTCCTGGAAGTTTGGATAAGACTGAAAATTAGGGTAGTTGTATGGTGCAGCTGGGGTTTCGGTAGAATAGTAATCTTGAGAGGTGTGCTGAGGTTCAATTTTATATGGTGGCGGTTGATATGTCTGAGGATAAGCCGAAACATCTGGCTTATCATTGCTATGAGGATTGTACCCGTCACTGGAAGGGTAATCTGTCCTTGTGTAAGGGGGTGGGGAATAATTAGATGGGGGTTTGTGGACCTCAGTTGTAGGGTAGTCTGTGCTTGAATATGGGGAAGATGAATAACTGGGGGGTGATTTGTAGACATCAGGAGAATGGTATTCTGTTGCCTGGTACGAGGGAGAGGAATAAGATTGTGATGGAGATGGATGCTGAGGCTGTGGGGGTGGGGGTGTTGAATAAGGTGTCTGGGCAGAGGAATGACCACTGTACTCAGTACTTTGTCTAGAAGCGTTATTTCCTGCCTGTGCAGCAGAAAAGCTATCCCTCCTATTAAAATCCTGTGTACAAGAAGAAAGTCAAGAAAGCTAGGCCATTTTTTTGGGAAAAAACTAAATAGTACTGCAAGCTACAATCACTAAAGATAATGTGGGAGTAACCTTGTCTGGTGTTTCACTGCCATGCTGCATACTAGCAAAGGACTGGCTTCGCCCCATATCCTGAGAAGGAAAAGATCAAAAAGCAGTTGAGATCAGTGAACACAAAATGTGCATGACATACTAAAGCACAACTAGTGTTTATTGTCCATTTTGTTAAGTAATTAAACATGTTGGCACAATGAAAAAGGAAGTACAGGAAAATTTTGAATTCCTGCAAAGTATAGCTACAGTTGTCTAGGAAAAATAAATTTTCATCTATTAATATCGGCCTGCTTTGTGGTGAAATTGGAAACATAGTCAGAACAGAATTCTCCAAATCTAAGCCTGCGTAAATTTGGAGGGTTCAGAATATGGATGTTGAAGGGATGTATTAGTCATGTAAGTTGAATGCATAGTTAAAACTTAAAATGGAAATGGCTTGTTAAGTATCATTCCTAGTTTCTTACTCCCTCTGTCCCTTTTTAGTTGTCATCCTGGGTGTGGGCACAGGAATTTAGGAGGATGAAAAAGGTGAAATGCACTGAAAACGAGGAGAGAGATAGAGATAGAGATGTTTTGGGAATAGAGAAAGGTGTATTGGAAAGTGAGGATAAGTAAATGGGAAAAACTTGTGAACTCTAGGATGACAAGTAATTGGGGACGGAGGAAGTGCATAAATATAGCTCATGATACATGCAGTCTGGTGTTTAAATTTGACAACTAATATTATGGGTTTCCAAACCTCGTGTATTTGAGGCCACACAATGCACAAAATGGCATGTAAAATACTCCCTCCGTCCCGATTTATAAGTCGTTTTGGAGCTGGGCACAGGAATTAAGAAGAGTGAAAAAGATGAGATGTGTTGAAAACGAGGAGGAAAGAGATAGAGATAGAAAAGTGTTGGAAAGAGAGAAAGTGTATTGGGAAGTGAGAATGACTTATAATTTGAGAAAAGTTGTTGAGTCCAGAATGACTTATAATTTGAGACGGATGGAGTATGAATGAAGCACAAGTTTAAAATGATGTCATGTGACTCATGTAAAAAGTGTCAGGTCCATGATCCCCCCTTACTAAAATTAGCTGATAACAACTGACTTCACTACTGAAGTAGATGAAATCCAACTTCTGTTTGCATTTTACTTTATAAAAAAATGATCACTGGTAATTGACGACAGTATCATGGAAGCGATTGGTTGGCAATAATAAAAACGAAGAGACATCTTCAGGCTACTTAAGAATTAAGTGCATGGCAACACTCTCCATTAGACCGGCTGCTAATGAGACAGGACATTTACCTGAGAAATTGTAGTGGTACTGTAAGAAGTCTCATCTTTATCCCCACCAGGCGGACCAGCTTCCGGCTTCCGGCCTTCTTTGATAGCCTTTCTTATTTCAGCAGCTTTCCAGATGGCATATTTCTGCTTCTGCTCAATCTATCATTGTAAACCATGGAGACATAAAAATATGTAAAACCTTTAAGCATAGGCCTGTACTTGTGAGCATTAGAAAATAATATATTAAACATACTTCAGGCTGAAGCTCGCCAAACTGATTAAGAATCTCAAAGAAGATGCTCGCAGCATAGAATGTCTTAGCAGTGTTTCTGCAAAAATAAGCAGATGCATGCATTAGTAAGACTATGAAAATAGAAACTATTACGATGACTAAAGTGAAATAAGAATAAATGTATGATACAAGTCAGCTCGTCCAGCACGGTCTTGCTTATCTGCTTTAGAAAAGACGTTTAATGCAAATCCCTCCACATGAAGATTGTCATCAGGCCCTAAAGTCAAAGACTTTTTATCCTGGAGGATGGGAAGACATATTCAGGAGTGGAGGAAAATGATTTAGGCACAACTGAAATTAGTGGCATCTCAACAGAACCTATGGAAACCTGATTAAATGCGCAAAGTGGTGAAATGAAAACCATAAGACATGTTACATGGTTCAATTCGTGTGAGCAGATAGATATTGGTGCTTAGAACCTTCTTTTCCTTGCTAATGTATATTTAAACAACAATTAGCATTAATGTTCTAAAATTACACCAACCTAGAAGGTACTAGGCAACCTAATTCAAGTTGAACAGGACTCAAACCTTGGTGATATAGTACCTCTATGCATCAATGCCAAATCAAATCAGTACAAGGTATCAGGCGTTAGGCACTTTCCATCACAAAACTAAGGTTGTCGAACAATTGTCGAAACAAGATCATATTGTTTTCTCAAATTTATTAGCAACAATTCAATGCAATGTGCAGATGAGATGATCCACTCAGTCTACACGTATAGATTTCGCCTGTCAACTCAGTTTAGTGGTCTGTTGAATTCAATCCAGTGCAATGGGCGAATGTTGTCATTCATCCAATCTACATATACCTCAGTTTAGTGTGCTATAAACTTCAAGTGCGATTGTGAAGATTTGTAGATTTCATCTTTCATCTCATTTAAATGCTAACCGAGGGCAGAATATTGTGACACACACAACTGCGACCCCCCCCCCCACCCCTCTCTAACAGCGCAGGGATCCCCTGCCGTGCGCTGGTCACCGCCAGGTGGGTACCGGGCCCATCTGGCAGTGACCCAGCAGTACCCCGCTGTACAGCAGGGGGTCCATTTCCCTCTAACAATGGCATGTCGTGGCCCATTGTGGACGTTGGTGTTTATAGTGGACTCGTAATAAAACCCAATGGATATCTTCATCTGATTATTCACTTGATCTACACAAGATTAAGCACATCGGAATCCATATTTTAATTGGCAAAACAAGTGGCCACTGCATGCTTCATACTCATGTGAGCTAGTTATATCCATGATTGGCAATTGCAAGGTACCACTAAGTCAGCTCTGCAGTAGTAAAACAGGCCCTGTGGCAGCAGTAGATGATTGACCTAACATCTCACTGAAAATGAGCATCCTATATCTATTTAGTGTATTGGTCCAACTCATACAATAAAAAAATCATGCACAGATTCCGTTGGTTTTTGTTCTAAAAAGTTTCTACCAAAAAAAAAAGGGATTGTATAAAACTGTCGCGAAACCACAGCATCCAAACAACCCCTTGCCGAAACAAACGCGAAGCGCGTAGGTCTACACGACATTAAACAGAGCAACTCCCTCAAGTGAGCAGGGGAAGGAGACACAGACAGATGCTCAGACCTTCTCGAGCTGGTTCATGAGGGAGACGAGGATGGAGTTGGTGGTCTTGGTCCGCTCCTTCTGCGGGATCCTCAGCCCCTTCTCCATCGCGTAGAGCCGACCTGCCGACAACCAACCCACCGAATCAGAACCAAACCCTAGCAATCAGGCCGCAGAGCGGAGGGCCACTCAGAAAAAAAAAAACCAGCGCGGGGGAGAACGTCTCACAGTAGTAGGCGACGAGGGGTTCGTGCTTCTGCAGCTCGTCGGCGCGCTGCAGGTACGGCAGCAGCCCCTTGGCGGGCTCCGCGTCGCTCCCCATCGATCGTGGGAGGATTCAGGCGACGGGACGCGGAGGAATCGATCGCCGGAGGCAGCGGCGGCGGCGGCGAGAGCTGGAGATCGGGATGCGGCGGATTGGGTCGGAATGGTTGGTTTGATTTGGGTGGGGAGAGTCGTTGCAGCGGTTGTTCTCTGTTTCGTGGGGAAGGAAACAGAGGAGAGAAGGAAGAAGGTTCCGATCGTGGCCGTGGGTGGCGCTTTTTTCAGGGAGGTGCCTGAGGTTGTTCCGCGTTTGCATCAGGGCCCTCGCGTGGACGCTGCCAATGGCTCTCCGCCGTTAGATCCCACGATGAGCGGTCCGCGTAGGGAGGCCGCCGCACTAAAATTGAAGCGCCCGCTGTCATGCTGTGTTTGAACGTGTTTCCAGATCACTGCCACGCGGTGTACAGAGCGAATCACCGTACTGCTACGTCCCAAATTACTCCCTCCGTTCGAGTAAAAATATAAATATTTCTAGATTTAATTAAAATCAAATTTTTATCACTTTGATCTTTAGTAATGTAAAATTAATAATATTTTATCATATCAAAATTATATTTTTTATTCATAATAAAATAAGCTTTTATAAAAAATATATTTTTATATTAGAAATTATGTAACTTTCTTAGTATTATTAGTAAAAATTAAAAAAAATTGAGGTTATCCAAATCTAAAATGCTTATATTTTGAAACAAAAGTACCAATTGTTTATTTAAGTTCCATACGATCTAACATTGACTAATAATTTATATATATTCAATTAACTTTAAATAATATAAACCTTGTATTTATATTTGTTATAGAAAAATAATTTTATAATATATAATTTATATATATTAAAATTATTCTATATTTATAAAAATTATTGATCAAAGATATATTGACTAAATCTAAATGAACATTTATTTTAAGACGGAGATCATCTGAGCTAAAAAGTGATCAATGCTAAAAGTAATGTCATAGTATTATCTACAAAATT
>BCLG01001094.1:18322-32970 GCA_001602295.1 Zoysia matrella | reverse complement strand
TTAGCCCATTTTTCTAAGATAGTTGTAGATATAATAACATCATAAAACTCTCTAGATCTAAGGAAGAAGCATTTTTTCGTGGGATAGAAAAGAAACAAAAAATTCAAAAAATGGCTAATGAAGTTAATATTGGTAGGTATGTGTGTTTCTCTTTTGCATTCAATCTTTTTGGTTGATTTAGTGTTTTGATAAATTACCTACTTTCTTTACGTCACCATTTACATTTTCATTGCTTTTAATAAATAGTTTCTCTCTTTATCACTAAAAACCAACAAAAAGACCTTGATTTTGAATTGCCATGGGCAATCCATTAAACTACTGCTGCTTGTATCAGTATGTGCATATGTTAGAACATTCAATTCGACCAAGCAATTCTTACATAACTTTTAGAATGATAACTAGTTGCGGTTTAATTTTAATTTTAATAATACTCTTGATTTTAAATTTATGAGTATTTTTACTGCTTATCTAGTTTAATAACATTCCACAATATAGAAATGTATTATGAAGTCTAGGTATAATATAATTGTTCTTTAACCCATTTGCATCTTTTGTTTTAAGTGGGAGTGCTCAGGAAAATATTAACATCATCGACAAATGCAATGCTTGTGGAAAAGAGCCACATAGAGGCCGAATCAAACACCCTAATTAAAGATTAAGACACTCTTGCATAAGAGACATGGGGTGCATTTGGCAGCTTGAATCGTTTTGGATTCTACTCAGAAACAGTTGAAACACTCCCAAACAGCTCCAAATCAAATTGGTTCAATAGTGAAATGGTAAGAATCGATTCGATAGTTTTGCCTGTGGCAGTAATGGGTCTCTTAAGTGTTTTACAAGCGAGTCAATTCGACATTACCCATTTGCCCCTTCTAGAGCTGTAGATCCATTGTTGCCATTGTTGTCCATGGGAGCTACTGTTGTCAGGGGCTCCACATCTTTCACTTTCGATCTCAAAAAAATGGGTTGATTTTGGTTCATGGATCATTCTCTCCACTCCCCGTCTCTGATTCAAGGCTCGAGTAGCGAGTACCAATTCTTTCTGCCTCACTCTTCGGGTGTGTTCATGAGGAAGAAGCTCAACAGCGAGGGTGGTGCATGGGGGGCTAGGCCTTAATGGGACAGCTGAATAAGAGTATAGCTCTTCTTTTTATTAATTATGGGGTGTTGTTTAGACATGTATTCTATTTTTTTTTTAAAAAAATGAGTATTTATGGAGGGAAAATTGGTTACGTGACATTGAAAGATTACGGATTTAGAAATATATCATAAAATCTTTCAAATTCACATTGATAGCAGTGAAAGATTTTCTATTTAGAAATATAGCACTCTGTCACGTTTTCTATCCATACCGTTTGTACTTTCGTTATCCCCTCTTCTTCACCAGCAGCTACGTTGACCAGTTTTCACTAAAAAAATAGTTGTGTTGAGCTCGCGACCACACCTTGACGGCCTCGTTGCCGTCGATGTCGCTCCATGCCAGCCACCCCGTCAGAACCCATAAGCTACATAAGCAAATTTTTTCAACATCATTTGTAGTCAAATGTCATTTGAGAACCGTAAAATCTGACATAGTAACAATATAAATTTATTTTAAAATATTGTTTATAAAAAATATATTTATTATAGACTTAGCACTGATTGCAGATGATGCTGACTTTTTTTTTTTCCCATAAGTTGCTCGGCCGCCGCTGCAGCCTCGTAAGACTGCGCATCGCTCAATCCTGCTTGGCGGAGTGCGTCAGCGAATGGCAAACAGCGGCGTTGGTGCGCGTTTTCAATACGCAGCGCGAGACGCGGACGGTTTGGCCGCACAAACTCTATTAATTATATATATATTATTATAATTTTATGAAATTTAAAATATAATATTTAGATTTACATATTATTCATTTAGAGAGTTTTATTTATCATTGACATATCAATAATATATTTAAAAAATTTTAAAATTATAATAATATGTATTAAATTTGCTCTTTATTTCAGAGAATCGGCGTGGGCAAGCGACGCCAAACAGGCCCAAAAGACGAAAGGAAACCCCATGGCGGAAGCAAGGCACCGCAGCCGACCGGTGACGCATCTATCTCAGCAGACCTGCAATGCAGACACTCCCGCGGAATGAAAGAAACACGCAACGTGCCGTGGCAGACACGCAGACGCTGCCAGCGAAAAAGGGTGGAGCGTTGGACCCCGCGGCAAAGCTGGCGGAAAACGGGACGCGAGCACAAGAGCTGTGCTGTCACGAGCGCGCGGCATCACAGTGTTCGATTGGGCTGGCCGATGCGCGCGGAGTAGGGATAAAATGGAAGGTAAATTTTTATTCCGTCTTGATTTCGAAAGTATTTTTTTGACTGTTTTTATTATGATTGGAATTTACACGATACGGAAAAAAAATGGTATCAGAGTGGATGGGATGAGAATGAAAATGAGAGAAGTGTTTTTTTTGACCGTTTTCAAATTCTTTTTGTCGGTAATTTGCTATATTTTTTTATTTTATTGCATTTAAAATAAAATTAAAATTCGAGATAGAAAAATTTTGTAGTCTCATCGGCTAGTTGGACAATATCAACATAACCATAATTAAATATCAAGTGACCATATTTAGTTCCACTGTAATTTACTGTCTATCTATGCTATTGTTTAAGACTATATTTAATAGCTAGGAGTAAGATTTGTTTAACTTTATTTATTATACAACTCAATATTATTATTTTTCAGATTTGAATTACTATTTTCCGTTTGTTACTGATATTTTTTCGTTTGAATTTTTCTGTTTTGTATATCTGATTATTTAAATCTCGTATTTCGATCATAACTTTTTTTATTTTTATTTCCATCTGATAAATTAAATAAAAAACAAAAATAAAATGAATAATTTCTCGAATATTTCACTCCGTTTTCACATGCAGTGAGGAGACGGCCTCGAAGGCACGTGGAGGGGGCCCTGTGCGCTTTGCACTTTGCGGGAGTTGGGACCCGTTCCCCGCGCGCAAAAGGACAAGATACCGACTTTCGGTCACGTGCTCCGCATACCTCCGCCTCATCGACGTGCTGGTGGATCGGGCAGCCGACACGTCTGCACCGTGCGTACCTGTTGTGAGCACGGTTTAAAAAACCGGTGAAAACCGATTAGATTTTATGGTTTTTAATAAAATCGATTCGGTTTGGTTTAGTATATCATTTGATTTTGTTCGAAAACCATAACGGGCATTGTAGCTTAACCGGTCAGCTGAGGTTTTTTGCGAGAAACAAAACCGAAAAAAGCCTTGGTTGTGAGTGTTGTCCTCCGTCGTCAACGAGGGACATGTAGGGAGCTGCAGTGACCATCACCTTTCTGATTTCGTGTAAAAAAGCCTTCTGATGATCAGGGACGAATCTGTGAAAGTGTCTTGGACCCCGAGTGATTAGGATGTGGACATATATTAAATCAGTTACTAATTAGTAAGATTTACTTATATTTAATAAATAAATTAAACATAGGACCGGTGTTGTATCATTGATAGCACCGATCCTATCTCTGGCTCTACTATGTTTCAAAAATAACACAAATGTGCCTAATTTTAGCATTGAACAACATAGTTTTAACCATTTGTGCATCCATTTTAGTGAAAAATTTTTATGCTAGGCACCATTCCTCAGATTCTAGCTTTGCCAGTGCTCATGCTTCCGATAAACATTCATCTGTGGGATTTTTTATGTTTTTTCTGTAAAATTGAACTGATTCATGTAAAATTTCTGTAAAATTTTTACGTTTCAAAGGAGCCTAAAAAGTATATTCCCTTTGTCTCAATAAAAATTTATTTTTAAGTTTATTGACTGCACATTTGACCAATAATTCCTGTAAGTTTAAGTAACTTGAAGAACATAAAATTTATATTTCTAGATTTATCATGAAACATATTTTCATAATATATAATTTATATATTAATAAAATTTATAAAAAATATTAGTAAAATTATGAGTATTTTTTCCTCCGTCTCACTATAAGTGATGTTTTAGACTTTTCAAATCAATTTTTGATTATTCATTTTATTCAAAAAATTACGAAAATACAAAAATAAATAAGTCAAGTTAAAGTACTTTTTATAATGAATTATTTTATAATAAAGTAAATAATATTTTCACAATATTTTTGAATAAGTGGAATAGTCAAACGTTAATTTCAAAAATTAAAAAAGATAAGTGAGACGGAGAAAGTAATAATTTATAAAAATAAATTTTAATTAGGACAGAGATAGTACACAAGTTAAAAGGTCCCGTCTCACGCGTACGGTCCTTGCTCACTTGGAAACAGAGCAATCGTTTCGCACGGACCTCACGTTTTCCCCGCCGTGACAGATTTTCAATTGGTTTTGGCGAGCGTTAAAAACATTACACCATTTTCATCGAGGTCCCTGATCTCAGAATGCCCCCATGAAAACCCGCACCAAAACAGGAGAGCGGACCTAGAACGCAGGTTTGACAGGTCAACGCCACCGATAATAATCCGACTGGGTTAACGGGGACCGAGGGATCGTGAACCAACCAACCCGCCAAACCCGCGAATTGTTTTACGCGCTAGAATTTACTCTGCGACGTACTCCTCCTCCACATCCCTTGCTCCTCGTGGGCCCCGCATACGTATACTCTCGCCTTTTTTTCACCGACACCCGCGTTAAAAACCGCGAGGCGATCGGGGCCGTCCGACGGCCCGACCGGCCCAACAGCTCCCATTAACTCTACCTCCCCCGTGTTTCTACCTGATTCATATCCTGTTTTTTCTTTTTTAAATGGCAAATTTTGTCATATTTAATTTTAACTGTTTATTATAAAATTAATATTGAGTAATTATTTATGAATCATTCATCATATTATTTTAAATAAAAAATAATTTTAAATTATAAAGTATTAATTATATAATAAACAGATAAAATTAAATATGACAAAGTTTGTAACGACAATAGAGGAGGCCCCTCCGGCACCAGCTAGTACTGCGCGGACAGGACACTGCCTCTCCACTCCAGTGTGTCAGCTGCTGCAGCTCCGCTCCGCTCGTCTCACTGTCCCACTCTCTCCCTCGCGGCGGCCGGCGACCTCCTACGACGGGCGCGGGTTCCGGGGAGCCTGAGCCGCGCGTCGAGGTGGCGGGCGCCCGCGTTCTTCCTCAGCCTTCCTCCGCCGGCTCCGCGTGATCTGGTGAGTAGTCCGTGTTCGGTTACTAGCTTCCTCTGGCGGAATTGGTCGCGGAGTGACGCTGGAAGCCGAGATCCGGCGGGTTGGCGCGTAATGCGGCGGTCCGGGCGGCGGTTCGTCCGAGGTTGTTGTTTGGTCTTAGCCGGCGTGGGAGGCGGATTCGACGAGGATCTGCCTCGGTTTGGGTTCTGTGCGAGGGATCCATCTGCGAAAGAAGTTGTTCGAAGCTGCGTTCGCAGATTGCGGTGTTTTGGCTGCTCGCTTGTCCGGTCAAATGTGGTCAACCGCAGTTCAGGGGTTGCCGGAGGACACAGTTCTGTCGCTTGGATTTGCCGGGGGTTTAAGTTGCCTTGCTTGCTGGGTTTAAGATAAATCTAGATGTGGATAGAATCCCCTGGAGCTCAATGGTAGGTGCGTTGAATGTCTTAATAATGGCAATGATTGGAGATCTTGGTGTAGGCAGGGCCATAGATGCGAGCTCAATTATTATTGTATTTGTGTAAGAGATGTTGCTAATTTGGAGATAACATTGTTAATGGGGAATGGGAGCAAGAATGCCCTGCCTTGATGTCGAGTAGCTGATTTAATACCTTCTTCAGTCCATCATGATTATTGGGGCAGCTTGGTTTGATTTAGGTGTTATGCTAGGAAATTGCAGTACTCCTACATGGCGGTAAACTTTAAAACTCTCCATGTGACACTGCTTCATTACGTGCAGGTTGTTAGAGTGCGTGATGGCCAGCGATGTTACATGCGGATCCTTGCTGCAAAAACTGCAGGTACGTGCTTGTGCTTTTGCAAATTGCAACGATGCTGTACTTATGGCCAATGCAAGTGATGATGACACTGCTCTCTCAACTGTAGTTGGTATGGAATGAAGTTGGTGAGAGTGAGGAAGACCGTGACAGGGTCCTCTATGAGCTAGATCAGGAGTGCCTGGATGTTTACAAGCGGAAACTTGACCAGGCCACTAATTCTAGGGATCTCCTGATCCAGGCACTGGATGACTCAAAGATAGAGCTTGCAAGGCTGCTTTCTGCACTAGGAGAAAAGGCTATTGCAAGAACCGTAAGTGGATATATGTTCATATTTTGTTTTCTACCTAGGCTAATGATATTCCAAGGCACTCAGTTGCAAGAATCTTAAGATCAAGTACTAGTATATTTGTATGCATGACATAAGGTGTTATTTAATCACATGTTCTGCCTATTTAGTGAACCTCCGTACCAACTTATAGATTTTTGAGAGACCTCTGCTTGAAATGTTTATCAGCACCTGTTATGCCAAATTGTGAATCTTTTGTGGCTACTTATAATATGTATCTGAAGTCTCCAGAAAATATAATGTTATAGCTCAGATGTCATATTATGTATCATTCAGAATGGTTAGTTTAAATCTTCTTTCTTTATTACTGCAAATACAATTGAGTATATTCAACTTTTGCAGCCTGAGAAGACATCAGGAACTATCAAGCAGCAGCTAGCTGCTATAGCGCCAACACTTGAGGAGTTGACTAAAAAGAAAAATAAACGAAAAATGGAATTTATTAATGTACAGTCACAAATTGATCAAATATGTGGTGAAATCGCTGGCACCGTAGAGGTGGGCGAGCAGGTGGCAACACCCCAAGTCAACGAGGATGATTTGACACTCGAGAGGCTTGAAGAGTTTCGGTCTCAGCTTCAAGAGCTTGAGAAAGAGAAGGTGCTTTTTTATTATTTCTATTCATTTTTTACTGTTGCTTCATTGTTATTTTCCTTACTCATTGACCGCATATGCCTTAATGTTGGGTTTGCAGAGAAACAGGTTGAAGAAGGTTCTTGAGTACATAAGCGTGGTACATGATCTCTGTACTGTTCTGGGGATGGATTTCCACAGCACAGTGACTGAAGTTCATCCCAGTTTGGATGACTCAATTGATGACAACTGTAAGAGTATTAGTAATGATACATTGTCAAAGCTTGACAAGACGGTAGCCACACTTAATGAAGATAAGAAGTTGAGGCTAAGCAAGGTAAATGCATATATCTTAGTTCTATAATGTGAATTGCGCTCCCTTCTTGTATGCCCAATCTCATCATCTGCTCTATTATGTTCTCAGCTTCAAGAGCTTGCTGGTCAACTCTATGATCTCTGGGATCTCATGGATGCTCCCAAGGATGAAAGACGCATGTTTGATCATGTCACCTGCAACAGATTGGCATCCGTGGATGAAGTTACTGCACCTGGAGCACTTGCTCTGTATTTGATTGAGCAAGTAAGTTGAAGTTGTGAATTGTTTAGTATGATTACTTCCTATTAGGAAGTGTTCCTTTTGCCCTGTTTTTAATTACCGTTCCAATTATTCAGGCTGAGCATGAGGTCCAAAGACTAGACCAGCTAAAATACAGCAAGATGAAAGAAATTGCTTTCAAGAAGCAAACTGAGTTGGAAGACATCTATGCTGGTGCTCACATAGTAATCGACACAGCTGCTGCACATGAGAAGATACTGGCGCTAATTGAGGCTGGGAACATAGAACCATCAGAACTAATTGCTGATATGGAAGGCCAGATAGCAAAAGCAAAGGAAGGAGCATTGAGTAGAAAAGATATACTTGATAAAGTTGAAAGATGGATGTCTGCATGTGAAGAAGAAAGCTGGCTTGAAGATTACAACCGGGTATATTAGTGATTGGTTCTAGCAAATAATACTACTCCTTAATGAATCTGGCGATCATCTATGTGATATGCCAAAGTATGCCAGTTTTTGGAATAGATTCTCACCCAAAATTAAAAATCTATCTGCAGGATGACAACAGGTACAACTCAAGCCGAGGTGCCCACCTGAACCTCAAACGTGCAGAAAAAGCTCGAATTCTTGTTCATAAGATTCCAGGTACATGTTCAAACTCAAACTACAGAGTGATTTGCAATTATTTTATGCGTTGCAAGACCTTTACTTGTACATGGGCTTATTTTACTGCTGCTTGATATACATTTAGTTCTATCCGCTGCTGATGTAATGACTGCTTTTTTAGCACTTGTTGAAACTCTGGTGGCGAAGACCAGGGCATGGGAGGAAAACCGTGGCCAGTCTTTTATGTATGATGGTGTACCACTTCTAGCTATGTTGGATGAGTATGTTATGCTTAGGCAGGAAAGGGAAGAAGAAAAGAAAAGAATGCGGGTGAGTGCCACATGCTCATTGAATCTGGCGGCTGTAGGTCAACTATTATGTACTGTATTCCCCTGTTGGACTTACATTGTGTTACATTGACATTTATGCATCCACCCAGTCGGGGCTACATTTTCCGTTGGAAGTTAAAACCTTGTACTATATAACTGCATTTTGTCATCACCATTTTTTTGGGGCTTTGTTGCACTTAATTATAGCTAGGGAATGGATTCATTGAATATAAATATAGTTTCAGTTCGTTTTAGCCACTGTGAACTGACTGAACTTTGTCTTTGGTGTCTTCATATTACCAGGAACAAAAACGCTACATGGAGCAGCAACACCACACTGATCTTGAGGGGCCATTTGGCTCACGAGTGACTGTGAGCCCGAGTAGACCTGCCAGTTCAAGGAAGTCACTAGGCTCAAAGTCCAATGGCAGTGTATCAAACGGCACTCCTCCGAACAGAAGGCTATCAGTCAGTGGTATTCAGAATGGGGGCCACGGTGGCAAATCAGGAGGAAAGGATAGCAAGAAAGATGCAGCAAAGACAGCATCTCCAGCTAATACAAATGCCACTGCAGCAACAAAGGAAGACACAACGTCCCGTGTCTCTGGCACCGATCCAGCTCCGAGCACACCGTGATTTTTAACCTAGTGTGGTATATTTAGATGTAAGGAACTTCAGATATTTTTCATTGTTTTGTGCTAATATAATGTAATGCCTTTGTAGCGAAGAGTAATTATGACATCCATGATCCTTAGCTGTTTTTGCCAGAATTGTTCATTTCTGGTATTGGCAGTGTTCTTGTTTTGATTAGTTCGCCCGGTTGACCTATTTCTATTTGTCAGACGGTGTAGTATAGTCTATATTGGGCTGCATTGTTATTAACCAGTTTGATAGATGTATGAATTGAATTCCCTCATATGTGCGCCTGCTGTGAGTTCGGTGTCCCCTGTAAACGCAGTCTACATTGCATTTTCTTCGGATGTGGCATCTGAGTGGTGTAAGTCCTGGTGGTAAGTTTCTTGAAATAAATTGATGTTTCATGGGGCCTGTGTGTGAATATTTTCCCCCGGAGTGATAAGTTTCTTGAAGTTGCTCGACTTTTGATTTTCTTTTGAGGACACGCATTATACGTTGTGATGCTGGTTTTTTCTTGGGTGATAATTTAGAAGCCAGCAGAGAAGGCAAGCGGATTTGGTTCTTGTTGGGCTGCAAGCACTAGTTCCCACATGTGGCCATTATGATCCACTCAACACTGGAGAAAAGGTATCGATTTTGCCAATTCGCATAATCCTTGCACTTGGAAAACTGTTGAAATGATTGTTGAACACAATACATCGATGAGAGCAGGAGTGGTGTATTTTGGAATCAAGCTTTGAGTGTCCTTTGCGGTATTAGGATGCCACAGAACCTAAAAAAGTAGTAAGCTTTAAAGGACAAAAATACGACCTGCTATACTACATGGAGTAGGTTAGCCTCCTGAAGGATGACTTGTCTAATAATTAATATCAGAGATACATATCTTGAGATGGATTATGGCCACACAAGAAGAGACCGAGTTTGGGACATTGACATACGAGAGATTAAATGTGACACTAATTGAGAAGAAGCTATACAATATCATTTGAGATAGTTTGGATATGTCTAACGAAGACATGAATTGATGCGCAGTTTTCCTAGAGAATGTGAAGAGAGGTAAAGCACAACTAAACTTAGTAAGTCTATGAATAGATATGAAATATTGAGAGCTAGCTATAGATAGGAAAGAGTAAAAACCAGAAATCTAGGTGCTGAAACCTTGATTTTGTTTTGCTGCTACTTTCACATGTTTTGGATTTGGTTTTTATTATGTTATATTTTATATTCTCTTTTTTCCTCTTTGTTCATTCTTTTCGTTTTTCTTTTTTAGTTCTTACTAAATTGATGTCTAGCATAACTAACTTGTTTGGGATTTGAAAAAATTTGCTGTTGGTTAAAAACTCAACCCTCAGTTTTTCTTTTGTTATTTTTTGTTGTTATTGTTATGGCATGTGACTCGTTTAATTGATCATATCCTTTATGCTTATAATATCAATTGAATCGTTCTGTGTAAAGTTTTCGCTTCTCTCAATTAATTTTAAATCATATCACAACTTCTCCAAACTAGTCCAGCATTTCAAAAGTGCCATAGTTACGATCTCACATAAATCAATATTAGTTTACAACACAATACTCCATTTATTTTTTAATTATTCGTTAGGACTATCTTAACTTAAATTTGTACTACAATTGTTGTTCTAAGGACATCATTTTAAGAAAAGTTAGAGTATATTATACTCCTACTAAATTGCTACTCATAGAGAACTTCTCCAATTTTAAGTGATTTTGTTAAATTTTTGTTTGCCTTTAAGTAAAGCGAGTTGTTAATTGTCATTAGCCAACGATTTGACACTTGACAGCCTGACAGGTGCCGTACCGTTTTAGCTCAGGCGGTGTCATCAGGGGAAGCTCTGATTCTGGATCACCGGCCACCGTGCTCCAGATTTATCTTCGGGCACCGTGCTCCTCTGACCCGCCTCTCTCGCGTGGCGTGACGTCTTCCTCCTCCTCGTCGCTTCCCCTTCCCCGGCTCTTCCATCTGCCCCCAGGCCCCAGCTCCTTCGGTTCTTCCTCTTCCTCCAGGGAAAGCACCCGCCGCTCCGTTCCATTCCGACCGTCCGTGCTGCCTCCCTGCCAGTCCCCCTCCCGTAGCACTCCCAACTCGATCGGCCGCGGCGGAGATGAGGAAGCGGGAGCGGGAGAACCCGTGCGGGATCTGCGGGCACTACCACAAGTACGAGGAGGGCGAGGTCTGCGGCGTCTGCGGCCACCGCCCGCCCGTCGCGGCGGCGGCGGGGCCGGCCAGGCCGCACGACTCCGCGTTCCCGTCCGAGATCCTCCCCGAGTTCCTCTTCCTCGGCAGCTACGACAACGCGTCCCGCTCCGAGCTGCTCAAGACCATCGGCGTCTCCCACATCCTCAATGTGAGCCTCCCCCGCGTCTCGCGCTATCTGCGACTGCTTCGACTGATTTGGTTTAGGGACTGATTTGGTTTAGGAATTATTGCTGCGGCGGATTGGTTTTGGGGGATAGCTTAGGGTTTGGTGCTCGGTAGGCAAATACTAGTCGGCCTCCTTTTTTCTTCGCTGGTGATTGATTACATTGGTAAGCTAACCTAGAAGGTGTTCAGTTACCTCAAATGCACAGAAATGGAAAGTATGATTCGATTGATTTCATGCCTTCTTGTAAATGGGCTGATCCTTAGTTTCTTTGGATTTGTATTGGCTAGCATCTTGTTATCCAAATAGCAACCAAGGCATTCTTTTCTGTACGCAAGCTGCAGAAATTTGAATAGCTCGTTTTTTTGGATGGATGCCTGGTATATGTTCCATTCCTTTGAACTTCGAAATAGGGTGGCTTCTTCTCATGAACTATATCACATCCATTCCAGTTCCTCTTTTTACCAATTATACAGAAATGGTATTGTTTTGGAATATAATATGAAAGGATGCTAGGAGAGCAACATTTTTCTCGCTTAATATAACCCTCAGTACATTCTGGCATAACAACATGGGATGGAAAAAGCCGAATTTGTTGTTGAACTAATCCAAGTTTAACTGATGGGAATCAGAATTTTTTCCAAGTCATTAATAATCAAGGTGAAAAAATGGGGAAGGGCATATTTCACGCTGTCCTGATAGCTGCAGGATTTCATGAAACAACGTACAAGTTCCTTTACTGTATGACAGATTGTCACCTGGCGTAAAGTACATTTGGGAGGAAAGTGGTCTTCTGTTAGGGAGCTTGCTGTACTAGGCACACGGTTCAGACATTTGATCATACCTCACCATTATGCTTGTTCTAATTGAATGACATACCTCTTTCTGTGCAGACGGTACCTCTATGCCAAAACCTTTACCGTAATTCATTCACTTATCACTGCCTGCAAGATGACAAAACTCTGCAGTTTGATGAAGCAATCCAGTTTCTAGGTATGCATGCTATTTTCTTTCTAGCCATTTTTATGACATTAGTAGATCTGGGATGTTGTTTGGGACAAGGCTTAGTAGATCAATTGTCTCACCCGGTCACCCCCATCTCTTTCACTCCCTCTCACCCACCCTCCTATGTTTATGGGCTCCCAAACTAATATTATGTTCCTAAGAAAGAGCATCCTGTACCTAACTAATATGTTCTTTGGTACTTCAGAACAATGCGAGAGGGCGAAAGAGCGTGTCCTAGTCCATTGCATGTCAGGGAAAAGTAGGTGTGTACGTATTGATTAATTCTTTCCCATTTTTTAATATGGCTGGTTCTGATTTGGCTAAAGCTATCCTAAAACATTTATCAGGTCAGCAGCATGTGTAATAGCCTTCTTGATGAAATCCAGAGGGTGGAGACTAGCTCAATGTTTTCAGTGGGTGAAAGAGCGAAGGCCACAAGTCCAATTATCTGATGGTAACTTCATAATTTGATCATGTGTATTATACTTTGTGTTAGGCCACCTCTCGTGCATACATTTATGTGTATAAAATGTATGCTGCACATCATTTTTTTGACTCATGGATTTAACTGTAGTAACCTGGTTGCATATTAATCCACTTGATGATAAGTGGAATATGTACACTGTTTGGAAATATCAAATTTATGTTGGAGTGATAGTACTTATTAGAAAAGGAATTCATGGTAAAATAAGATGAGTCATTCTTCATATTCTGCATACTTTGTATTTCAAGTAATAGTTATGACTTATCAGTTTTCTAGCGAGCGAAAGCATGGTGGTGAGCTGGTGATACATTGAGCGAGTTGAGCTATACATACCATCCTAAATGCAACAAGTAGATTAGCTGAGAGTATTTCTTTCCTCCATGAATATAACCTCATACTTACCTTGCCATGTCAGATTGCTTTTATCATGAGTTAACACAAGTGATGAACTTTGCTTTCTGCAGCGGCACAGCAGCAGCTGATTGATTATGAGAAGAAACTTTTTGGTTCCAATATTAGTATGCCAGCTTATTCATTTGCTCCAGCAGATTCATTCCCTTCTCTTGGATTTGGTTTTCCGAAGCTGGCAGATGATGTCCAAGTGCCTACCTTTAACCAGCAGGCTCCAGCATCCATATTTGAGCGTGTCACCCCAAACAATGTTCCTACAAATTTCACATTTGGAGCTGAAAGAACTAATGAAGCGAAACTCCCAGATAGCAATAATTTAAGTGTGGTCACCTCGTCTGGGGGTGATATTATGGACAGCTCCTAGGATATTTTTGCCTGTGCCAATGCCGTTGGTCGAAAGGAAAAAAGTTCACTCAGATTTCTCAGGATGCTTAAGATTTCTGAGATGGAAAATTTGCATTTTGGTACAATGAATGGAGTGCACGCAACCATTTTGCTATGGTTCGTTTTAACAAACATGTATGTGCTTTTGTTGAACATTTTGAGTGTAATTTGACTGAAATTACGCTATAAAGTTTGACTAAGGGCTACACACATGCTTGCTAAAACTTACAAATTTGTCAATATTGAAGTACAATTGGTAAAGTATATTGCGTGGTTGACTGGTTGTCATCATCCTGGGTACATAACCAATAGCATCTGGTTGAATGCTTGAACTACTGTACATGTCTGCAGAATGCTCCGACATGCTCCCTATGGAGTTTTCATATATGACATGCTTAGCTCGATTTTGAAGTATCCATAATATCAAGGGAGTATCTTGTAAAGGATTAAAGTTTGAAAATTGTAGACACGGGCTTGCATAGTTACATGCCTTCCAAGGAGACATTTTAGTGCACATTTGGTAGAGCTCCATGGAGCTAATTCTTAGGCATAATAAAAGTTGTATCAAACGTTTTTCAGGAGATGATTCTTGGCTGATAAGGAGCTGTTATCTAAAAAAAAAATTGCATTCTTCTTATTATGTGAAGTAATTTTTTTATCATGATTTCAAAAATTTATGCTAAAGAATCACTTTTAAGCCAAAGAATCACGTATTAGAGAATCAGTTCTGACCGAGAATCACTTAGAGGGAAGCTGTGCCCAGGGGCCTTAACATTCAAAAATTGAACAGCTTCATATCCTTAAGTTTTTAGTCAACGTAAGAATGTATCAACAGAAGCACCCAAAAGTTAGTAAAACAAAGGTTCAAGGCAGCCACAGTGAACAAAAAAAATATTACTCCTTAATATAATCTTCTGGTTTCGACTGAAGGCAGTAATTGTTTTTTACTCTTTTTGATTTTAAGATTAACATTATTTTTTGACCATTTGTTTATTAAACAATTATTTAAAT